>LPNX010417067.1:1579136-1646346 GCA_001517045.1 Pseudotsuga menziesii | reverse complement strand
TATATATTATTTTATAAAGAAAGTAAATTATTACACATTTTTAATAAGAATGTAATGCTTTTACAAGATATGATAGATTATGTTACTACAAAAAGATATACATAAGTTTAGATGATTGATCTTCCACTTATATTGCTCTTATACCCAAGATTGACCATCCCTTATCTTTTGAATACTTTCGACCGATCTCTCTGTGTAATTTTTTTAACAAAATTATAGGTAAGATCATTTCTACTCGTATCATAAATGTTTTGGGAAGGTGTATATCTGGTGAACAATTTGGGTTTCTGCCAGGAAGGCAGATTCATGATGCAGTTGGAGTCATATAGGAAGTTATGCATACTATGCATTGTAAATCCTTGAAGGTGGTCATGATCAAGTTAGATTTATCTAAAGAATATGACCGTGTGAGCTGCACCTACCTTCGGGTCATACTCTCCAAATTGGGGTTTGGTGGTAGTTTTATTTCCAGGGTCATGAGTAGCCTTTCATCACAGTGTCCTTCTCTCTGCTTATTAATGGAGTTGCATCTACCTTTTTTAAGGCTGGAAGGGGCCTTAGACAAGGATGTCCTTTGGCACCTTTATTATTTCTTGTTGTGGTTGAAGGATTAGGAAGGGTGATTTTGTTTGCCAAAGATTATGGAACTTATCATGGTTTGTCTTTTGGTAATGATATTGTTTTAACACATGTTTTATTTCTAGATGATATAGTTATGGTTAATGATGGATTTGAACTATCACTTTCCACTTTATATGAGATTTTATTGATATTTTGTAAAGCTTCAGGGATGAAGATAAATGATAATAAATCCTCTTTATATTATTCCTGTCTGGAAGAATTTGAAGTCATATCTTTACAAAATATATTTACTTTTTTTGTTGACAACATTGGACAGGGTATGAAGTACCTTGGGTTACATTTAAAACCCTGTAGATATCTTTTAAAAGATTGGGATTGGTTGATTATCAAGGTTGAAAAAAGGATTAATAACTGGAGCTTTCAGTGGCTTTCAAAAGGGGGTAAGCTGATATTGATCAAAGATGTTTTAGAGGCTTTACCGGTTTGTTGGATGCACTTTTGGATACCGAAGGGGATCATTGAAAAACAATCGTAAACTCTGTTTTAAGTTCCTTTGGTCTGGTAAACTGAATTCTTTTGGCATTCCTTGGACATCTTGGAAGATTTTGGCTAATCCAAAGTCTTCAGGGGTCGGGTTGGGGACTTAAAGTTCCTATTGTTTTCGCCAAGGCCCTAGCAGCAAAGAATGTTTGGAATTTTATTCAGGGTTCAGGTTTATGGGTTAAGATTGCTTTTCAGAAGTATATTCAGCCTTTGAATATTCTTGAGTGGATAAGATCTCCTGTAAAAAAAAAGAAAAATATATCTATTTGCTGGAAGGTTGTTCTATGGGCCTTTGATCTTATTGGGGATTTTTTGGCATGGAACATTGGTAAAGGGTCTGTTGTTTGTATAGGTATTGATCCTTGGTTAGGATGCAAGTGGAGATATACTTTTCCATCCTCCATGATAGAAAAAATTCTTTTGGCTGGGCTGCATTTCTTATCTGATATTGGATGTCATGGTTTGAGTGAAGTGATGACTCAACTTTGGTTTTCTGGTGAAACTATTGGTTTTACTAATCCTCAAGAGATTGATGATTGGAATGGTTATGTTTTCATATTTAAATCTAGTCATGTCAGGATTTTAGAAGTAGATGATGTTTTTGTTTGGATTTTATCAAAATCTGCCAGGTACACTCCTAGAGAAGGATATGCTCAGCTTATGAACAGGGATCTGTATCAACTTTGGTGGTGGAAAATCTTATGGAAGTTGAATTGTCCTCTTAAGAAAAAAATATTTTGTTGGTTCCTCCTTTTAGGTAAAGCACTGACATGGGATGTACTTATCTTGAAAGGAAGAGAGGGACTTGGCCTATGCTATCTATGCAAATAGGTAGATGAATCCAATTTCCATATTGGAGTGGAATGTCCTTTTATACATTCTGTTTGGCTTATCATTGAGGATAATCTGAAATTCAATAATCTTTGGCATGGGGAATCTGTGACAGCATGCTTCGAAAATTGGGTTTTGAATGTGGAAGTGGCTAATATTAAAGCATTAGATATTATTGTTTTATGGTTCATCTGGAGAGCCAGGAATTTGTCTTGTTTTGAAGATATTACCATATCTTCTACTCAGGTATCTTGCTTTAGTTTGGGTATGTTGAGAAATATACCGCAGAAACATTCTGTGGCTACTACTAGAAATATCTTTGTGGAAGATGTTGACAAAACCTATGCATGGGGTTTTTTTGATGGATCAGTTTTCGGAGATCCTCATATATGTGGAGATGGAGGTATGCTTTATCTTTCAGTTGATCATTTTTTTACAGGCTTTAAAGATGGACTTGGTATGGGTACTAACAATTTTACAGAATTGTATGCTCTCAAGCTTCTTCTTTCCTTGGCTCGAAGGTATTCTGTGGATAAAATTCAGATTTTCGGTGATTCCCAGTTAGTCATTAACTGGGCATCTAGTAAGTACCGATTACTGAATATAGAATTAGGTATGATTCTTAAGGATATCAATAGGTTCTCTGACTATTTCGAACTTGTTTCGTTCAAACATATCTATCGAGAAAGGAATTCTTCTGTAGATGCATTGGCAACAACTGGAGGTAGAATGCTGGAAGGTTTTGGACTATTGAGGATCATCAAGTGGACTCTTTGGTGGAAACCTATCAGGTCTTCTAAAATCTCTCATAGATTTTGGGACATGGGTTTTATCAGTTTATATTTGTCCCTGTTTTTCTTGTCAAACTTCTTGATCGCTGATTTCATTGTTCCTATTTTGTCCAGGCTATATGTTGATGGAAAGTGTATGGATTTACATTTGACCAGTTATTGAATTGTTTATAATATCAGTTTTTATGCTTTGACATAAGCTTTATGCTCAGTACTAGATATGGGAGATGGCAATTTTGGTTGTCGGTGTGGCAATTTTTTGGTTGTCGGGTTTGTTTTGGATCTCTTGGAGATAAGTTTTGGCTATACTTTTGATCAGTTATGGATAAACCAGTGTGGGATGGTTTATGGCCTTTTTGGACTTTATTGATGAACATTTAATTTTTGGATCTCTTTTGAGATGATAGTTGGTGTTTGGAGACCTGTTATTATCGTTTATATGACTTTATGCCATTGAACTTTATTGCTAGAACTTATGAGTTCTATGGTGGATTTTATATAATATCAGCTTTTTGGTTGAGTATATTGTTTGTAATGGTCTTAAGGACTATCTGTAGTATGTAAATAAATATATTTACGCTTTTTTTCTTTGGAAAAAAAAGATGATTGATCTTCCACATAGAAAAACAAACTAGCTACAAAACATAAGGTTTTCATTACGAACCAACATTATCCTATTATTATTGTCTTTGAAGAGCCAATCATTTAATTTCCTTTATCTAATAGCCTTCTGTTAATATCTAAAAAAATTGAAACAATAACTAGTATAACTTATGATTTCATAGGAACCTCTCCATCATCAAAAAAAAATTATATCTCGTGTTCCTACGGAACCTAGAAATTGAAACACTCCTTATCTATTAATTCCTTTTCCTTGGAATTCCATACCAGTAGTGGCTAAATAACAAGCAAGTTAAGCTTGGCACCCACTCCTTTGACCTGATCGTGAACTTGTCCATCTAAAGTAGAATTTCCTTGCGTTCCTCTCTAATATCGAATGGATCCTTCCCCAATAATGACTTCATTTTCCAATATACCAAAGAAATTTTTAAAAAAAGTTGGTGTCGCAAGCGTGAAAGGCCCTTATGTTCTGGATCATAGATCCTATCCCTTACTTAATTAATAGGAAATTCTTAACGGTGAATGGTTAAAAATAATATATAATTTGTTAGGAGTTTTCCAAAATGAATAATTTTTCATTAATGTATTTGGATGTGTAAAATTATTTTCTACCATTGTAAGAATTATCTTACCTTAAAATGTCATTCATAAAAATTAGTTCCCTACCCATAGGGTACATAAACTATATTATGAGATAATTTTTAAACAATTAATGAATGTCATTTGTATGTTGTATTTTATTAACATCATGTTGAAACGAGTAACTTATACTGGTGTAAATCTGTGGTTTACGAGAATATTGTAATTTTTCATTGCGAAGTAGAGTGAGTAATTTTAGGAGGTTGTTAATTTAGTTGAATTTAAGAGATTATCTTCAACTTGTTCTATTTGTGGTGTGTAGTTGAGATGTTTCCCTAAGAGCTTTTTAGTATGGTTAAGATAATGTGTATTTTTTTTGGGAAAGAAAGATGTATAAGTGTGTAACATGATTGTTGTAATATAATACTTAGGAATAGGCGTAGCCTTTCGTATGTAAGATGTTTATCCTCCCATTTCTCACATGGTATTAGAGAGAGTATTTTGTGTTTTGTGAGTTTTGTTATTTTTTGTATAAGAATTATTCCATGATTGTTTTTAGTGGCATGCCTTGTTTGTCCATTGATATTCCCATCCCAATATGTATGTAACTGTTACCTTGTATCACATAAGGGAGGTGACAATAGATTTTATGCTTGGAATCAACACATAAATAGGCATGTAATTGTTACCTTCTATCACATAAGGGAGGTGACAATGGATTTTATGCTTGGAATCTGGCACACATTGGAAAATATCAAAGCCATGATAGAAATGGTAATGCAGATAGAGAGAGGGGGGAGGATTCAAATCTTGGACTAGTTTCTTGTGTTTGATCATCTAAGCAAGATCCAAGATGTACGCATCCATTATAAAGTGGAAAATACTTAAATGAATAAGGATTACAATCAAAATCCACACTACAAGATCGTTTTAGGAAGTATCTTTGAATTTGGAGGCTATGCAACAAAATAGAAGGTAGTGGAGGCTCTATTAGGATTGACAATCATTTTGAAATGTAGTTTCCATTAAGATAGCTAGGAGATATTATCAACACTATTTCAAGCTACTAATGAGAAAATGTTGCTCATGTGATATCAATATTTGAGTTGTAGATTAAAATAAATTCTCTATCTCCTATGATGACACCACTATGTTGGAGGATGTAGATAAGTTGTTGAAAGTTCTGCTGGAAATAAATCTCTAATATTCATAAGAAACTCCCTTTCCCTAGACTTATAATATAAGTTGGAAGGTATCAAAATTTTGGATGAGGATAGCCACATTTTGAGCTTTAGTACCTTAGGATTCTTTCTCTCGATATAATTCAAATATTTTATTTTTTTGACCTCTGATGTAAGAAAATTGAATAAGCTTAAGGAGGAATATGTATGAGGATTTTGGTCCAACATGACATAAAGCCTTACACTATACAATATTTCAAGAGCATGTTCTAAACCTATTGGTACGATATCAAACTTGATAACTCTAGATATGGTTGTGAAAAAGTTGTGATGTGTGGAATCTTGTATTGTTCTTGTTGTGTGCATGCATTTGCAGACACTACAAAATTATTTTGTTAGATATAACTCTATGAATCTCTCTACAAATGTATTCTCTGATTTTGGAATTTGTAGAATTCATCCCAAAGAGAAGGATCCCATCTGATAAATTTTGTGTTGTTGGAAGAACTGTTGAAATACAAGTCCCTTTGACGAAAGGCGAGGGAAACCGAGAGATTCCAAGAACTAGAAATAGAGACCAAAAACCTAGAACATGGTCATTTGAGAGTCTTGCCTACATATTTTGGCCCTTAAAGTTTGATCTCGAATTCAACATATTCTTCGACATAAATATTCAAGGATATAGAGAACTAATTTAGTTAGTATATTAAATGTATGCCTATTTCGATAACATTTGGTTTGAAAATGGGTCCTATGTTGTGGCCTCTTCTATAGCTATTAGTTAATGAACATAAATTAAAACATATCCCAATGTTTATTGTTCAACCACTATTTATAGATTCAGTGATGTGTATATTGGTAGTTAGGTTTGTAAGTACCGCATTCATTGCTTTATGGTTTCTAGATGAATATATTTACTTCACACAAATGGTATTATGAAGGCTCTAGATGCCTCATTGATTTCTTCCAGAAGTTTTAGTGGAATTGTAATGTATGGCCTCATTTTGTGCATATGTAATATTGTTGTATTTGATATATTAAATGCTTGAATTTAATGTAATATGAAGAACAAATATTCAAATATTTTGTCTCTGAATTTATTTTTCCCCTGTTCTTTGTGCAATTGATATAGTTTTTTTGCTTCCTATTTCTATTTCATTTTTATTTTATGCTAAGTAGGTGTGCTAGTATTTTAAGTAAGAAGGAATATGATCTTCAATAATTAGAGTTGTTCATTGCTAAGGATTTACAAGTATTCTGTGAACTGAGGAAGAAACTGTCCCTATACTAGAATGTAGCAGGAATAAAGGATGAGATTCCTTTTTCATTATTTTCCCGTCAGAGTAAATTGTCTTTGTGCATTCTATAATCTTGGATCTAACAATTTACAACTAATATTAGAGAATTGGGGGTATGCTATTGTCATAATATGGGTTTATCAGAGTACCTCGTTGTTCTTGGCATAATATGGGTTTATTAAATCCATTTCGAGATCATTGTTTTGAAACAATATGGAGACAAGATCAATGCGTAATATGGAGAAGTCAAATGGAGACATTTTTTCCCTATGGAAATCATAGGTGGATGATATATTAATTTTGAAAGATCAAGATATTCCAATTGAGGGAGTAGAGAGTAAACAATCATCAATGAGAGATGAAGACTAGAACAAGCTTGATAGGAAATCCATTTTTACAATCATGTAATACCTAGAAACGAATGTCTACATCAATATGGTTGGGGAGAAGATAGCAAAATATTTGTGGAAGAAATTACAAAATTTATATGAGAAAAAAAGAACATCAAACAAAGTCTTTTTGATGAAGAAGTTGTATAATCTCAAGATGGATGGTGCTTTAGTTGTATAAAACTTACATGGATTTAATATATTACCAGCCATATTTTCTCTATTAAAATTGTCTTGGATGATGAAATTGAATCCATCCTACTCATGTCATCCATGCTAGACAGTTGGGAGAATTTGATAGTAGCCATGAGAACTTTAGAACTTGTAGGGACCCTGAAGTTCGATAATGTCACCAACAGTTTAATGAATGAAGAGAGGTGACATAAACCTGTTATATAAAACTAAGAAGGAGAATATCTAACCATAGTCAATCATGGAAGAAAAAATTATTGCAAGAGTAAGGGGCATTCAAAGTCAAGGGGTAGATCAAAATCAAGAATAGGCATACTTTCTTTCATGGTAGAAATACAAGACACATGAAAAGAGAGAGTTGGGTTTGGAAGATAGAAAAAAAGGAGAAAAAATCAACCAACTCAAATAAAAATCATCCAGCAAAAATGAAGGTGAGACAACCATCGTAGCATCAGATGGTGATGTTTTATTTACTATTTCAATGGAAGGTGCATTCCTATATACTTCTAGAAGTAGCATTAATTGTATCCTTGAATCAGGGGAATCTCATCATGTATCTCCATGAAAAAAAATTATTTCATATAAACCAATGCTTATGGTAGATTACATGTGGGAAACAATCATTTTTGTAATATTGTTGGAGCGGGAGATGTTTGAATCAAATCAAAGGATGGGCATAATATCTTGTTGGAACAAGTTATGTGTGCCCGAGGGATGTGCATTAGCTTCATCTCTATGGGACAATTGGATGATGAAGGCTAATCCATAATTTTTATAAAAGGTGTCTGGAAAATTAGCAAAGTATCATCAGCCATGGCTAAAGGACCTAAGACATGAACATTGTATGCATTAAGAGAAACAATAACACAATTAGATGTGGATGATGTTGCAAAAGAAGGAAAATCACCATATTTATGGAATACACACTTAGGTCACATAAGCAAAAAGGGCCTAAAAATACTTGTTGGAAAATATTGCTTCTAGGTCTAAAATCCTATCAGCTTAACCATTGTTAGCATTTTATATATGGTAGGCATTGTAGAGTTTCATTTATGAGGGGATCCCATGAAAGAAAAATAAATCTCTTAGAATTGGTATACTTTGATGTGTTTAGTTCAGTTAATGTTAAGTCTCTAGGAGGATCCTCATATTTTTTCACAGTCATAGATGACGCATATAGGAAGAATAGGGTCTACCCGATAAAAGATAAAAATGAAACATTTGAAAATTTTCAAAATTTTCATGTTGGTGTTGAAATAGAGACTAAAAAAGTGCTCAATTTATTGAGGATAGATAATGGTGGAAAGTATTTCTCCAAATATTTCAAGGACTATTGAAACACGTTTGGGATAAAGCATGACAAGATTTACCCCTTATACTCCTGAACAAAATAGTGTTGTAGAAAGGATGAATCACACTACCATGGAGAAGGTGATGTCAATGTTTTCAAATTCTTTATTGGAAAATCATTTTTGGGAAGAAGTAGTGAGGAAAACATGTTACCTCATAATTCTATCACCTACTAAAACCTTAAACGATGGAATTCCATAAGAAGTTTGGACTAGTAGGAAGGTAAACTATTCTCCCCTGAATTTTTTTGGATGTGAAGCATGTGCACATATTCCCAAATATCATAGAACTAAGTTAGACAATAAATCCATCAAATATATTTTTATAGGATATGAAGATGGTGAGTTTGGTTACCATCTATGGGATCCTATTAAACATAACATTATTAGAAGTGGGGATGTCATATTCAATGAGTTAGAAATGCTTAAGAGGTGAACATGTGATATGGAGGTCAAGAAAAGTATGAACATATTTGTTGAACAACAAGGAAAAATACCACCATTCCAAGAAAATGAGGGACAACAAGATGAAAATCATGGAAAACAAATAGAAAATGTGGAACATCAACCTAAAAATGATGGACAACAATAAGAAGAAACACTGCAACATCCATTACAAGAGGTCCTACTAATAGCATACCACCACAGCTAGTTCATAGGTACACTCATAAGCCGTCGCAAATATATCCTCCCTCAAACTATATTTTATTAACTAATGAAGGAGAACCTAATTAGTTTTAGGAGGCTTGTTATGATGCGCATAACAAAATTTGGAAGAAGGCTATGCAAGAATAAATGGGATCCCTGTTGTGGAAAAAATCAGAAGTTAGTAAAGATTCTAGAAGGAAGAAAATATCTATAAAACAAATGGGTATACAATATCAAGCATGAGAGTGAAGGGAATAAGTAAAGGTACAAGGGAAGGTTGGTGGTAAAAATATTTTCCCAAAATGAAGGTATTTACTTGATTGAAATTATTACACTTTTTGTTAAAATGTTGTCCATTAGAGTTATTCTTGGTCTTGTTGCTACTTTATACTTGGAGTGTGAACAAAAGGATGTAAAAAGCTTTCTTCATGAAGAATTGGAGGACAACATTTAGATGTTACATCTAGAAGGATTCAAAATAAAAGGTAAATAAAACTTGGTTTGTAGGTTGAAAAATAACCTGTATGGGATAAAATAGGCACTTCACCACTGGTATAATAAATTTGATTTTTATATTAGAACATGGTTATAGAAGGATAAAGGATGACCATTACATTTACATTAAGAGGTATGACCAAGAAAAGTACATTATATTATTTCTATATGTGGATGACATGCTAATTGTTGGACATGATAAGAATGTGATTGATAGATTGAAGAAGGATTTGGGTAGCCGATTTCCAATGAAGGATTTGGGTCTAGCCATAAGGGCATCGCTGACAAACCAATATTATAACACGTTCCTTCATATTGGGGGTTAAAAATAAAATAAAAAAATTAAAACAATATATTGAGCCTATAATAAGGGTATAAGGGCTTATATTATTTATTATATAAATACCCCAATACGTTGGGGGATTTTTTTATTGCAAATCCTTACCATATGAAAATTGTTTTCATGGGCACGCACCAGTCCTGCTATGGATGCGCTTTGTAAGGGAATACTAGAATCAAGCATGCCTTACCGACCCATGAAACTTCAGCATTTTTTAAAGGTCTATAGTACTTTTCCCTTCCCCTTTGAGTCGGCGCTAGAAATTGGTCAGGGTAGCGAGGGTAATCCCCTGGTAACAGAGATGGAGATACAAATTTCATGGGATAAATTCTTTAGATTCTATGATTCTTCTTCTGTGATGGCCACTGTGAGAGAGAAGGGAATTGAGCTTCTGAATGAAGAGGTAGTGAGAAAGCTTAGAGAAGCATGGGGGGATGAAAACAAGATTTACACTTGCAAACTTCAAGTGTACATGGATGTAGGAAAACTTCCCCTTTTAAGCCATTTTGCAGTGTTGGTTGTATTTTGCCTTCTCCAATGACCTGTATTTTAGTATTAGGGTTATCTTTCTTTGACCTGTGTTTTTAATCTGTGTCCTGGTAGTTTCCATTTAGTTGATGTTGTTTGACATAGTTTACTTATTACTCCTCTGTTCTTTACATATGTCATAGTTTTGTTTCATATCAATACCTTATTTTTTTTTGTTTTTATATCAATACCCTATTGTTTTGAACCAGACTTGAACCTTGATGGGAATAGAAACAATGTTCCTCCTCACTAATTCACTTACCTGTTTAGGGAATATTGAGGTATATCAATATCCTATTTTGATACCTTTGGGGCACATCGAGGTATATCAATATCTTATTTTCATGCTCTCTCGATGCTTATTTCTAAATTCCCATTTATTATTAATTTCTCCAAGAGGTATGCATGCTACAACTACAAAATCAAGACATGGTGAGCATGGTTGGAGCCCTTATGGAAAGTATTCTCCTCACACTTCATTATAGTATTCATCCCCAAGACATGGCAATTATTCCCCTCAAATTAAAAGGTAGTTCAGACTATATGCCTCAAGAAAGAAGGCATGCATGGGCTAAGGCTTATGCTACACTTGATAAGACAAAGAGAAAAGAGAGGTCTTAATGTACCCATCATTATAGAAAGTGATTTGAATTTTTGGTNAAGTTAGTAGTTACATGTGATTAGCATAGATATTTTTGTACACTTTAATGAAATTATGCCTTGATGTATCATCCAACAAAAGGAAAAAAACTGTAATTTGAAACACAATTGAATTAATATAAGACTTACACTTGTCTAATCTTGTTTGATTTTTCTAAATGAAACTCTATAGATAGTGACACACCATCTAATTTTATTACTGCAGTACCATTTGTATTCACCTTAAATTTTGATGAACCTGCCACATTTTTTGATGAAGGTTCAGTGCCATATTTTATAGGGGAAACTTGCTCATTCTTGCGAACAAACAACTACTTAGCTAATTTCCCTTGGTTAAACTTCTCTAAGCCAAACTTCCCATGATCTTTCTTAAGGACTTTGCTATTTTTCTTTGATGGGGCCACAAAATATTTATTTACATTCATTCCCTTTGACTTGTATTCATATTGGTCAGCCTCACCCTTTTGTGCAACACATGCCTTGATAGGAGGTGTGCTGATTGACTTGACTTTCCTTGAAGCTAAATTTGAAACATCTTGCTTATTTGGAGAAGGAAACATTGTTGCAGTCACGCTCTGTAGTAGGGATAATTTTAGGGGCGAATTTTAGCCCAGTGGGCTATTTTTCCATGTTTTCTCCCCAAAAAAATTCACCATTTTGCATTTTTTGAAGCCCTATTTCAGCCAATTTTGATGGGGTAAAATTTTTTCACCCTAAAAATAGCCAAATTATTATATAAATGATACAAAATCTTTGGAAATTAAAATACTTTTTGAAAAATATCGCCAATCATTTTATAGTTGACGTTTTAAGAATTGATAATATTCACCAACATTTATACACTTTTAAATAAGTATGGTTCCTTAAAATCATCCCTGCTTTGTAGCTTTTATTCTTTCATTTTTTCATCAACCAATGATTTAGTAGACATTCTAGCATGTGCACTCCTCTCATCCTTATCTCCAATATTCCATATATCCATATCCTTAGAGGACATTGAATCTCCAAACCATGGATCCATCTACTTCTCCTCCAACCATTTAGTAGGTTCTAAAGAAAACATTATAAAGGATTGATATGAATCTGTAGACACCACATGTTTCTTACTACCTCATGTTACGGTTGCTTCTTTTTGGATCAATGTGTCTACTTTGACACATTCCTCATTTCCCTTAACTGACTTCTTGTCATTATTAAAGCATTTAGTATAATATTTTTCATCTGCAGAAATATTATGTGCATCATCTTGTCTAGTCACACCAGTTTCCAACGGCTCCATTAAAGCAGTTGCATCCTCTTCAACACATGAAGACATGGCTTCCAGATCCCGGTGACGTCATTTAGAGGGAGGAAGAGAAACTTCATCACTCGGTAGGATACTTCACAAATGATATTTAACATCCTTTGGTGGCAAACACATAGGCCTTTCCATAAAAATTGAAGACATATGCCCATGTGGCAAATCACCTTCAGCTTCAAGACTGTTAGAAATTAAGATATTATTAGTTCTCAAATAGAATTCAGTTAACACATAAGCATTATCTGATGCCATATTTTATCCATTATTGTCATTGACACTTGTTATGCCTCCTTTATTTAAGCCTTCTACAATTTTCTTGGTTTCATCTTCAGCTCCAATTCTTTCCCTTTTTACCAAATGCAAATCTTCATCAAAGTTAAGTTTCCTTGCCTTGATCCGTGTTCTTTTATTTCGATGATCTACTCCAAATAATATTGCAAGAACATTGTCTTCTTCCGTGCAAATATTTATCTTTATTTGATTATCTGATCTCTGTGGTAGAGTTGATAACCTTGAATTATGTTTCTTCAAGAGCTTTCTTTTCTTCTTCGGAATGGAATTTTGATGCAAAGAAGTGTTTGGAACTACCCTAACTTCATTTTCTTTAGTCACAAATGTAGAAATCACATGATGATTGACATTAGGAACATAATTTTCATGAATATTTTAAAAATATTTTTCACCCTTCAAATTTTCTTTACAGTTTGAAACCTGAATGCTCTCTTTAGTGTTTCCATGTTTAAAAGATTCAAAATTGCTGACAATGTTACCTGTCACTATTTTTCTACAATCTAGGAACTCACTTTCAGGAACTAATAGAGAACATCTAATTTATTTTTCTATGCTTTTCCTTTTCTGACCAAACTACTTTTCACTCATGGTATGCTCTGACATAATGCATGTATATGGTGATTTTATCCTAATTTCTTCAAGATAAGAAGAAAATTTCAAAATATTAACTCCATAATTATGAATATTTCTTTCACTCTCTGATGACCTTTTAAAATATCTCTTTGTTGTTTTCAACTCTGGTTCAGTTATTAAAGATATTGCACCATAAATATTAGATCTCAAATGGTTCTCGAAATGACTTGTAGGCACTACACCAGAAACATCAAACCTCAAATGGTCCTCAAAATGGCTTATAGGATTCTTTATCTTTAGTATGGACCTCATTAGATGAAATTTCAACTCAAAATGGGCCTCCTAAGGAAAATTAATAAAATAATAGTTAAAATAATAAAATAATATTTATTAATTTTGGAGGAAGAAAAGAAAAAACCACTTTTTTGTTTGTATTTTCAACATATCTCCCTATTTTTTTACTCAAATTTTGATCGGGAGAGATTGTTGGATGTGGAATTAAATTCCGCATCCAACGAGTACCCACTCAACATAATTTTGACAGGCCCCGCTGCCCTAAAAACAATAAATACCTAAAAAACGTGATGATGATGTCATCACCACATTTTTTCAGGTATTTATTGTTTTTGGGGCAGCGGGTCCTGTCAAAAGTATGCCGAGTGGGTACTGCTTGGATGCGGAATTAAATTCCACATCCAATGAGCTCTCTCAATCAAAATTTGAGTAGAAACACATGGAGATATGTCGAAAATACGAACAAAAAAAGTTGTTTGTTTTATGATACCTATCCCCAAATTTATATTAAAAATTTGTTTAAGAGGTGCTCCCTTTTTGAATTTTAAAGCATTTTGATTGGCTAATACATGATGACATGGAATTTGTATTATTTTTAAAAGGTCCATTTTAAATTGAAATTTCCTCTAATGCATATTGTCAGATTTAGATGTTGATAATGAACTATGCTTTTTAAGCCCAACCTAGATTGAATTGAGCATCTTCCTATCTTTCTTGTCAGATGATATTAGGGATGTAGAAGGATTTTTGTTATTCTCACCTACCCCATGTGTCTTTTTCCAGTTTTACTGCCTATGTACTTCCCACTTAATATCATGTTTCTTGGCAAAAGTCTCATAATGCATTTGATTAGATGTATCTTTTTGCATTTTCAACATTTCCTTTGACTCGTCAGTTGTTTCTTGAATTTTATCATTTTTTGTAAATTGTACTTTCTCTGCAAAATATTTTAAGCTTTCATCAATACATGATATGGATTTCCCATCATCAATCTCTGGCATAAAGTCCTTTCTTCAAAGAAAAAAGACTGCCCTTCTACTCATTTGAGAGATTCTGCATGCTGCAAGCATTTCATAGCTTATGACATAGATAACTGGGAGGGCCATACTTGATTTTCTTTCAATGTTGTGGTAAAAATTCATGACTAACTCTGCATTTCTTATTTTCTCTTTTTTCCTTCCCAGTGAGGATAGATATAGTCCCTGATTCCCTTCAAGTTGCATATTTTTATGCCATTCGGTACATTCTATGCTTGTAGGATGTACCCTTTTCACATTTGGGTCAGGCTAAAATGTTAATATTACACTCTAATTCCAGTGGTATTGTAAATTCAGCATTACAATCACCGAAAATCTTGACATACAGTCTGTCAATGCTGACTGTAGCTCTGTGGCTTTAAATCACTGCATGTCCAGTGGTACAAAGGAATATATTTATCTTCCTCAGCCTCTACCACTACCAACATAATGCTTATTTTCTTATTAATTTCATTGACCAGGAAACACACCAACACAACCCCCTCTAAATTTAGCATCTATTAAGGAGGGTAGTGGTATTGATTACTTGGATTTTCACTCTCCTTTGAGCAGTCAACCATAAAAAATCCTTTGTAATAGCCCTAATATGAAGTGTCTTGGATAAAAATATAGAATGCAAACCACAATGTAAGACTTTCTAGTGTTGAAGATCTCCCCAATTACCTCGGTTCTCTCTATGCGCAACCAGTCTAATGGTAAAGCTCTCGGTATGCATATGTGCAGCCCACACAGATGGATGAGCTTGGTAACTAGAAGTTACATCTGAATGGGTTTGTGCTCATTTAACATAGTTTTTTTACATAATTATTTTGAACAGGTGAGCAAACAAGACTTGCTAGATACATACCAACCACCGTTTCAAGGGTTGTTACCGCAGAGAAATAATAGATATATAGTTAAATCATTAAACAAGATGAAAAAAAACACATTTAACGCATTACAAAGAGACAAAGATATAACATGGTTCACCCAAGAGTTGGGCTACGTCCACACAGAAATTGCTATTCCTTTTATTAGCATCCAGAAAGATGAAGGGATACAACATTTAACAAATATACTACACTTCCTCTTCACACTCTCACAGTCTCTCTCACATAATCACAGATATTGTTTACAATACAATACAATTCCATACCACACCATACCATGGTTTTCTTTTATAGGGGAAATACCATGGGAAAATACTACGGTTAACCCAATACCGTGGGTCCGCAAAACTGTTGGCCAACAAACATCCCAAAAAAATCCCAAGGTTGGGGAACGAGTGTACAGTAAACATGGGGTACAAACATGACTAAATAAAATCTATGAATATGGAAGATCAAGCTCCACAACCAACAATCTCCCACATGAAGACTGATCGCAACAACTCCACCACTGCTGCACTTGTTAGAATATTCTCTAGATCTTGGAATTGGCTAATTTCTTATTTTCACCTTCATGCTTGAAGGCCAAGAGAAATTAAGAAGGAACTCAGTTTCTCTCTGGTTACTCCCTTTTTCAACATGTTTGCAGGATTCTGGCTAGTATGTATCTTTTCTAGTTTTAACATTTCTTCTAGAACATATATTATGAAGTGGTACTTGAGCTATATATGTTTAGTCTTTGAATCAAAGGCTGAGTTCTTTGCAAGATTAATGGCACTCTAGTTGTCACTATACATCCTATTATTCTCGTGCTTCTTACCCAATTCCTCCATGAACCTTTGCAACCAAATCATCTCCTTACTAGCCTCTGTAGCAACAACATGCTCTGCTTCTATTGTTGAAAGTGCAAAAAATTGTTGCAGTTTTGAAATCCAAATTATTGTTGTTCTACCCATAGTAAACAAATACCTTGTGGTGCTCCTCCTGCTGTCTTTATCACCAACCACATCTGCATCAACATATCCCTGTAGAACAGTGTCTGAACCTCCAAAACATAATGCATGAGAAGTGGTACCTCTCAAATACCAGAGAATCTACTGTACTTCTTTCCAGTGTTGTTTACCTGTATTATTCATATACATTCTCACAACTCCCACTACATGTGAAATATTTGGTCTTGTGCACACTATGGCATACATCAAGCTTCCAATCGCTGATGAATAGGGAATCCTGGACATGTAATCTATCTCTTCCCATGTCTCTAGATGCATATCCTTACTTAGTTTTAAATGGATGGCTAAAGGTGTACTAACTTGTTTTTCATTCTGCATTCTAAACCTCTGCAACACCTTTTCTATGTACTCACCTTGAGACAATGCCAATTTACGATTTTTCTTGTCTCTTGTTATTCTCATACCAAGGATTTGCTTTGCAGCACCTAAATCCTTCATCGCAAATGATTTAGATAGTTTTATTTTGATCAAATTTATATCCTACATGTTACACCTTGCAACAAGCATGTCATCCACATACAATAACAAGATAATATATCTTATGTTATCCAGTCTCTTGAAATAAATATAGTGGCCAGGATGACATCTATCATAACCTTTTTATGTCATAAACTTATCAAATTTTAAATACCACTGCATTGGAGCTTGCTTCAGGCCATACAAGCTCTTCTTCAACCTGCAAACCAAATTCTCCTTCCTTTTGAACTCATACCCCTATGGCTACTGCATATAAATCTATTCCTCTAAATCCCCATGGAGAAAGGTTTTTTTTACATCTAATTATTCAAGATGAAAATATTCTACCACCGCTAGACTTAAAATAGTTCTAATTGAAGTCATTTTAACAACAGGAGAAAATATTTCATCAAAGTCTATACCTTTCTTTTGTGCAAACCCCTTTAAAAAAAGTATAGACTTGTACCTCTTCTTTCCTCCATCTTCTTCCTTCAACCTATAAACCCATTTATTCTACAATGCCCTTTTTTATGCAGGCAATTGAACCAAATCCCAATTCTGGTTTCTTACCAATGAGTCCATCTCCTCATTCATGCCTTGCTCCCACATCTTTTTAGATTCGACCTGCATTGCCTCTTCATAACATTTTGGTTCACCAGAATTAGTTATCAATAAATAATACAGTGAAGGAGAGAATCATTTAGGGGGTCTACTTAACTTGGTAGATTTTCTTACATTTGCAGGAGTTTCAGGTACCTGCTACTGTTCTTGATTTTTTAGTGCCTTTGGAACTTCATTTTCTTTGATTTCATCAAGCACTATGTACTATGTGTTTTCCTTTTCCACCTGCTTTCCCTGCAACTGATATTTGTAAATAACCTTTTCATTGAATACTACATCTCTACTCGTAATGATTTTTCGATTTTCTAAATCCCATAAGCGATAACCAAAATCGTCAACCCTGTATCCAATAAAGGTACATTTCTTGGATTTAGCTTCAATATTTGTTCTATCATCTGTATCAATATGGAAAAAAGCTTCAAATTCAAAATTTATCAGAAATGAGTAATTTACCTGTTTACCTATCCATGCCTCCTTTGGAATCCCACCATTCAAAGTGCTCGAAGGCCCTCTGTTTATTAAATAAATAGTAGTGTTTACAGCATCAATCCAAAACTGTAAGGGAAACCCTGAATGCAATCTCATACACCTTGCATGCTCCATGATTGTTCTGTTCATCCTTTTCGACACACCATTTTCTTGTGGTGTTTCAGGTGCTGTCTTCTCTCTGCGAATACCATTGTGTGAATAGTGACTGTCAAACTCCTTACTGCAGTATTCACCTCCATTATCAGATATGAGAAAATTCAATCTTTTTCCCATCTCATTCTCAGCCAAATCTTTCCACTTCTTAAAAGTATCAAACACATCAAATTTCTGTCTAATGCAATAAACCCAAGTTTTTTTAGTTGCATCATCAATAAAAGTAACATAATAATGAGAGCCACTAAGAGATTATACTTGAGTTGGTCCCCATACATCTATATGGACAAGCTCTAACTTTTCACTCTTCCTTTGTTTCCCAACCCTGAGAAATATAACTCTCTTCATTTTCCATAAACACGGTTCTCACATAATTCCAAACTTACCTTCTTCAGATCTGGAAGCAGTTTACTTGAGTGGAGAATCTGCATCCCCTTCTCACTCATGTCGCCAAGCCTATGATACCACAATGTCACACCTATTTCTGTGGAAGCTACAGAGATAGAATAATCAGTATTATGAGGACATAAATATAACATACCTACCCTATCTCCTTTTTCTATTACCAGTGATCCTTTAGTGATCTTCCACCACGTTTCTCCAAACGTAGACAAACAATCGCTATCTCCCAAGTTCCCTGTTGAGATCAGATTTATTTTCATATAAGGAATGTGCCTTACATCTTTTAGCATCCGTTCACATCCATTATTTAACTTAATAGGTACCTTACCCTTTCCAACAATTTTACATGGTTCATCACCCCCCACTAAAACATGTCCAAAATCACCTTGAACATAATCATGAAAGAATTTCCTATGGGGTGTAGCGTGACATGAAGCACCTGAATCTACTACCTAGTAATCACTAGTATTATCTAATGTAAGAATCATATCATCTTGTAACACATCACCTACTACATTCGCTTCCTAAGTAGTCTCTTACTTCCTCTCACCTTTATTCTTTGGTGCTCTACAGTCTTTCTTCATATATCCTTTCTTACCACAGTTCTAGCACTCTACTTTTACAAATCTGGACTTGGATCTGCCCTTTTTAGACTTGCTATGATTTCCGGAGCTCATTCCTCTCTCCTTTTGTCTCCCTCTACTCTCCATGGTCAACGCATTACCTGATGTCTCACCTATTCTTTTTCTTTGCATTTCTTCACTAAGAATAACACCAACAACATCATCAAACTTAATAGTGTTTGAACTAGGGACAAAGTTACTTATTGTTGATGTATTTCTAACTTCAGAATGTATTCACTTGTATATCTTATGTATTTTACCCCAATGTTTCTATCGGGAATTATCTGTAATGTAATTGAGTCATGCCATGCCCTGATGTTCCTATCGGGAGATTCAATAATGTAAACAAGTCATGTAAAGTCATAGAGTGTAACCCTCCTTATTGATCAAGGGTTAAAGTCCCCGCAGTTGAGGGGCCCTAGGATTATTAGAATCTCCTAGAGAAGTCGGCCCTAGTGAGTTATTTTCATGTCAAGAATTAGTATAAATAGAGAGGGAGCCTCTCTATTTAACACACATTCACTCACACTCAGTTGTAGTGCATAACTAAGAGAGAAAGAAGAAGCTGGGACAAGAGAGAGAGACTACTGCTGTTGGGAGATCATCTTACTGTCTTTGGGTTTTACTTTTGGTGTTGATTCTATCTCTGAGGAAGTTGTGGGGTTTTCTCCTTTATGGTTTCCCCGTGGAAAATATTTATGTTCATTGTATCTTGTGTTTGATTGTTGTTCTTGTTATTCTCCCAGGTAAGATCCTAGTATCATATATCTTACATGGTATCAGATCAAACTCGAGAAGAAGACACTATGCAACTGCTCCTGTAGAAATTCAGCTCCAAATCCAGTTCTGGCATCTTAACCTGGTAATATCTAAATCTTTTGCATTTCCATTTGAGGTTCTCTGTTAATATCTCTCATCATACCAAGCTTGATGAAAATATTAAGGGAGATGATAGCTTTCAAGCTTGGAAGTATAGGATCTCTCTGGTCCTGGAAGAAAATGAGTTGGACTCTTACATCAATGAAGAGGTTCCACTTCCAGAGGGAGATGCGTCTAATGCCTTACACAAGAATAAATTGGTCATGGATAAAAGGATTATTGTTGATTCCATCAAGGATCACCTCATACCACGTGTTTCCTCTCTATAAAAACCTAAATAGATGTTTGATGCCTTGACCAAGTTGTTTGAAGGGAAGAACATAAACCTGAAGATGAATCTGAGAAACCAATTGAAGAATGTAAAAATACAAAATGCGGAGACCATACAGTATTACTTTACAAGGGTCTCTCAGATCAAGGAACAACTTGAAGCAGAATATGAAGAAGTAGAGAATGCAAAAATTGTGATGACCACCTTGAATGGTCTCCCTAGGGCATGGGAGTCTTTCATTCAAGGGATCTA
Organism: Pseudotsuga menziesii; assembly: GCA_001517045.1. Lineage (NCBI taxonomy): Eukaryota > Viridiplantae > Streptophyta > Pinopsida > Pinales > Pinaceae > Pseudotsuga > Pseudotsuga menziesii. The sequence goes on along the minus strand of LPNX010417067.1, from coordinate 1,625,799 downwards.
TGCTAGAAATAAGCTAGTCAAGTTTAGTAGACTATGAGAAGAATTCTCACAAGAAGAAGCTCGAATAGTAGCTCGAGAAGAAAAGATTGGAAATGAAGATCAAGCTCTCACAGTACAATCCAAAAGAGAAAAACAAACCATCACCAAGGTAAGCATTCTCATCCTAGAATATCTAACAAGAATCTACCTAAATTTAGATGCTTTACATGTGATGAAAGAGGACACTATGCTAGAGATTGTCCTAGGAACAAAAATGGCTCTCACAAGAAGAAGGGAAACAAGAAAAGACATCATGCTCATGTTGCAAAAGATGATGAGCCTTCCAAGAAGAGAATCAAACAAGATAGTGGTGATTCTTCAAGCGATGAAGAATATGTTTTGTTTTCCTTTCTCACTAGAAACATCACACATGGAAGCAATGATTGGCTTATAGACAGTGGGGCTTCCAAACACATGATGGGATTCAAAGAATCATTTGTGAAACTATCAGAACATGAATCACCCCACAAGGGAAACTTGGGGATGACTACCAGTATCCAATAAAAGGTAGTGGAGAATCCTCCTACAAATTAGACTCTGGAAAGTCTATGAAAATGAAGGATGTCCTATTTGTACCAGGACTAAAGAAGAACCTTCTCTCCATCTCTGCATTGGATGCAAAAGGCATGAGGGTTGCATTTATAGATGGCCAAGTCCTCATGTGGCCAAAAGGAAATACTATTGATGATGCAATAGTAATTAGAGAACAAGAGGAAGGACTATACAAATTGAAGGGCCAACTAGAACAAGTTTTGGTTCATGACTCAGTAGAACCAAATGAAATGTGGCATAGAAGGCTTGCACATGTGCACTACAGGGAACTACCTAGTACCAATTGCAAGCTAAGCTATTGAAGGTCTTCTAGAAATGCAGGAGAAACATGAAGGTGTATGTAAGGATGTGTGAAAGGAAAGAACACAAAGAAGACATTTCCAAGTAGTGAGAGCAAGGAAAAAGGAATCTTAGAAATCATCCACTCCGATGTATGCAGTCCAATGTCATCTAGTTCTCTAAGCAGGTATGAATATTATGTTTCTTTCATTGATGATTTTTCTAGGATGACATGGATATACTTCATGAATAACAAGGATGAAGTATTTAGCAAATTCAAAGAATTCAAATCCTTGATCGAGAACCACACATAGAAGAAGATCAAGATCTTTCGATCAGATAATGGAGGATAACTCACATCGAATGAATTCAGATATTCAAGAATTAAGAGGGAGTTGACCACTCCATATAATCCACAATAGAATGGGGTTGCAGAAAGAAAGAACAAAACAATCATGGAGGCAACAAGGGTAATGCTTCATGATCAAGACCTTCCTATGCATCTATCGACAGAAGTTTCTGGAACAACTGTGTATGTACAGAACCGTACTCCACATAGAGTACTCGAGAACAAGACACCTGAAGAAGTATTTTATGGCAAGAAACTAGAATTCAATCATCTCAGAATATTTGGTTGTCCAGTGTACATACACATTCCAAAAGAAAAGAGGACAAAGTTAGATCCTTTAGGAAAGAAGGATATGTTTGTGGGATACTCTGAGAGCTTGAAAGCTTACAAAATATACTTTCCAGCATTCAAGAAGATTGAAATCAGCAAAGATGTAACATTTGACGAAGACTCATCTTACATCAAGTCAAGAAAAAGACACGTTGAAGACTCTAAAGAATCAAAAGTACCTAGAATCTGTAATACAACTATCAATGAAGAAACTGCAGAAGAAGATCAAGAAATGGAAGAACCTCAGGAACTGGTAGATCCAACTCAAGAGAAGAATCCTCATAAGAGGAAACCTGCATGGGTGCGAGCGGCTATCCATGGTGTGGAAATATACGGGGCTTTAGAAGAGATACACAGAGAGAGGAGAAGAACCAAGTCCTACTCCGGTTAAGTAGCCCTGATATGTGACTTCATTGATAAAGAACCTTCCAACTATGAAGAAGCGGTAGAAAATAAATAATAGAAGGATGCTATGATTGAAGAGTATCAATCGATCATGAAGAATGATGTTTGGGATGTTATCCCAAGACCAGAAGGAAGTCTGTTGTAACTTCCAAGTGGATCTACAAGATCAAGCATGCTACAAATGGTAGCATAGAGAAATATAAATCAATATTTGGGGCTCATGGCTTCTCCCAGAAAGAAGGAATAGATTATGAAGAGACTTTTGCACCTGTATCCAGATATACTTCCATCAGATCAGTACTTTCTCTAGCTACAGTAATGAAATGGAAGATACACTAGATGGATGTCATAATTGCTTTATTGAATGGTGTATTAGAAGAGGAAGTGTATGTGGAGCATCCACTCAGTTTTGAGACACATGAAAGGGAGACTCATGTGTGTAAATTGAAGAAAGACCTGTACGATTTAAAACAAGAACCCAGGACATGGTACGACATAATTGACAGCTTCCTATCCAGTTTGGGCTTTACTAAGAGTAAAGCAGATTCCAACCTTTGCTACAAGGTTGAAGAAGGGAACCCAGTGATACTCCTACTATATGTAGATGATCTCTTTGTGATAGGTGAGGATGGGTTGATTGCTGATATGAAGAGGAAGCTTGTTGCTGAGTTCGAAATGAAGGACTTAGGTATGATGCATTACTTTCTTGGCATGGAGGTGTGGTAGAATGCAGATGGAATCTCCCTGGGATAAGGGAAGTATGCAGTAGATATCTTGAATAGGTTCAGGACGATGGACTGCAATTCCAACACCAAATCTATGGCATTGAACCTGAAGCAATTTAGTGATGCTTCATCAAAATTGATTGATGCTATGATGTATCTTCAGATGATTGGGTCCTTGACGTACTTGCCGAATACAAGACCAGATATTTGCTTTGCTGTGAACACATTGAGCCAGTTTTTGACAGATCCAAGACATATTCACTTGATTGCTACAAAGCATATTCTGAGGTACCTAAAGGGCACAGTTGATTATGGGCTCAAGTATGAGGTGAATCAAAAGATTAACCTGGAAGGTTATGTGGATTCAGATTGGGGAGGTGGTGCCATTGATAGGAAGAGCACTTCAAGGTGTTGCTTTAGTATGGTATCAAGTATGATCTCATGGTTTATTAGGAAGCAATCCTGTGTGGAACTGAGTACAACCGAAGTAGAGTATGTTGCAGCTTGTTCAACTAGATGTGAGGCAGTGTGGCTTAGGAAGCTCCTATATAATTTGTTTGATCTCCAGTTGGATGCTACTTGTATATATTATGACAATCATAGTTGTGTGAAGTTGTCAGAGAACCCAGTGTTCCATGACAAGTCAAAGCATATTGAGATCAAATATCACTATATCAGGAATATGGTTTAGAGAGTAGTATTGAAGCTCCAGTATGTTGTGATGGATGAGCAGATAGCTAATGTGTTAACCAAACCATTAGCTAGATTGAAGTTTGAGTACTTAAAGGAGAATCTTGGTGTTCTCCAGATCAAGGTTCCCTCCAAAGGGAATAGATGAGTCCATGAGCCTTTCTGACATGGTTGATGTGTTCATCCCATGGTCAGATATAAGTGCATATCCATTCTGATGTGACTGCAGGATTTGTTCATCCCACATGATCAGATATAAGTGCAGAGCCATTCTAATGTGACTGTGGGATGTGTTCATCCCACATGATCAGATATAAGTGCAGAGCCATTATGATGTGACTGCAAAATGTGTTCATCCCACATCATCAGATATAAGTGCAGAGCCATTCTGATGTGACTGCGGGATGTGTTCATCGCACATGATTAGATATAAGTGCAAATCCATTCTGATGTGATTGTGGGATGTGTTCATCCCACATGATCAGATATAAGTGCAAAGCCCTTCTTACATGGTTGATGTGTTCATCCCATGGTAAGATATAAGTGCTAATCCCTTCTAACATGGTTGACATGTTCATCCCATGGTCAAATGTAAGTGTTGAGCCCTTCTAACATGGCTGATGTGTTCATCCCATGTTCAAATATAAGTGTTGAGCCTTTCTTACATGGTTGATGTGTTCATCCCATGGTAAGATATAAGTTTCTATCCTTTCTTACATGGTTGATGTGTTCATCGCATGGTAAGATATAAGTTTTGAGCTTTTCTGACATAGTTGATGTGTTCATCCCATGGTCAAATGTGAGTGCTGGGCCTTTTTGACATGGTTGATGTTCTCATCCCATGGTTATATGTGAGTGTTGGGCGTGCCTTTCTGACATGGTGGTGCATGTGTTCCTCCCATGGTCAGATGTAAGTGTTGGGAGAGCCTTTCTGACTAGGTCATATGTAAGTGTTGAAGAAGACAAAGACCTACCTAGAGGCTAGGCCTACAACTAGCATGAAAAAGAGTTGGCTTTGTAGAACTTCTTGTGACAAGTAGAATTGAGATAGCACTAGTGATGATGACCCAGTGATGATCTAGCAGTGATGATATAGGTCTAGTGATGATTCAGAATTGAAGATGAAGATGACTTGATGATGATCCAGATGATACAGAGAAGGAGATTTGTGTTGATAAATTGTGTCGAGAGAATACCTTCCTAGTTAAGAGGGAGTTTTGATGTATTTGTAACTTCAGAATGTATTCACTTGTATATCTTATGTATTATACCCCAATGTTTCTATCAGGAAGTATTTGTAATGTAATTGAGTCATGTCATGCCTCGATGTTCCTATCGAGAGATTCAATACTGTAAACAAGTCATGTAAAGTCATAGAGTGTAACCCTCCTTATTGATCGAGGGTTCAAGTCCCCGCAATTGAGGGGCCCTAGGGTTATTAGACTCTCCTAGAGAAGTTGGACCTAGTGAGCTATTGTCAAGTTGGTAATTAGTATAAATAGAGAGGGAGCCTCTCTATTTAACACACATTCACTCACACTCAGTTGAAGCACATAACTGGGAGAGAAAGAAGAAGTTGGGACAAGAGATAGAGAGACTACTGCTGTCAGGAGATCATCTTACTATCTCTAGGTTTTACTTTTGGTGCTGATTCTATCTTTGAGGAAGTTGTGGGGTTTTTTCCTTTATGGTTTCCCTGAGAAAAATATTTGTGTTTATTGTCTCTTGTGCTTGATTGCTGTGCTTTTTATTCTCTCAGATAAGATCCTAATATCATATAGATTAAATGTTAAAAATCCAACACTTATAGCCATGAACAAGCTATTCCAGATTTCTGGCAATGAGCACAAGATTAGAAGAGCCCTAACCTCATCATCAAAGTTCATGTTTACAGAACTTAGCTCACTCATAAGTGTATTAAACTCATTTAAATGGTTAGCAACAGATCCACGTTCCGACATCTTCATATTAAATAAGTGCTTCATTAAAAATACCTTGCTGGAAGCTGAGGGTTTTTCATAGAGTTTTTCCAATGCGCTCATCACACCCTCTGTTGTTTTTTCTTTCGAAATATTGAAATCCACCGATCAAGCCAGGAACAATTGTATTTTTTTGAGTTCCTTTCTATCAAGAACCTCCCCTTCTTCATCCTTCATAGGCGTCGACTGTTTTGATTTTCCACCCAATGGAAGTTATAGATCCTTATGCTATAGATAGTCCTCATTTTTCATCTTCCATAAATGATAATTTTGGCCATTAAATTTCTCAAGCCTAAACATTCCCTCTTCTTCCATTTCTCCCACTCGAACCCGGAACCCTTCTTTCCTGCGAGTTTACTAGCCAAATAAACCTTTTGGCTCTGATACTAATTGTTAGAAATAGGACCACGGAGCAATAACAGATATATAGTTAAATCATTAAAAAAGATGAAAAAAAACACATTTAACAAATTACAGAGAGACACATATATAACGTGGTTCACCCAAGAGATGGGCTACATCCCCACAGAAATTGCCAGTCCTTTTATTAGCATCCAAAAAGTTGAAGGGATACAACTTGCAACAAATCTGCTGCACTTCGTCGTCACACTCTCACAGTCTCTCTCACACAATCACGTAGGACTTTTATAATACAATACAATACAATACCATACCACACCATACCATGCTTTTATTTTATAGGGTAAATACCATGGGATAATACTAGGGTTAACCCAATACTATGGGTCTACAAAACTGTTGGCCAAAAAACATCCCAAAAAACATCCCAAGGTTGGGGAACGAGTGTATCGTATACCTGGGGTACAAACATGACTGAATAACATCTCTAAATATGGAAGATTAGGCTCCACAACCAACAAGGTTGTGTCCATCAAGGACATTCCCGTGGTATCATGTGCTCTTACAACAATGTTAATAGAATCCCAACATGTGTTGATTCCAACCTTCTTACTAGCATTGCGAGACACGATAGGGGATTTTAAGGGTAATGCTTCTTCATATGTTGTGTTAGATGAGGAGTATAATTTTTTGGGATATACATACTAAATCAATCCCTTGTCAGTTGTCCCTATTCTTGTCCTTCTATAGTTGGATTTTTGTTTTTGTATTATGTTTTGGTTCCCTATTCTAAACTTGTGGACTGATTATTGTTTCACAAGGTCTTGAGTAAACTTCGTTGTCAATTCCAATAGGGGATATAGTTCCAAAATTCATGTAATTTTAATCACAACATACAATGTAGAAACCTAATTTTTTGTGTTTTAGAAGATATGTTGAACTGTGTCCGGTATTTTTTAAAGGACAACCTTTTTTTTGTCAATCTTCCTGCTTAGTATTCTTATTTTCTGGGCATGTTTGGTTCATTCTTTTTCTTTTCATTCTAGGAATCTCATTACACTTTATATCTTATGGGAGGGCTCAACATGCCACCGTTACATGTAAGGATACAATTATTTATATAAATGATAACATAGAGACAATTCCATAAGATGGGGCGCTAGAAACACCTAGCCAAGTGAAAGCAGGGAAACTCAACGCATAATCACAGATTACATCGCTAACAGCTAGAAGCAAGGTTTGTTTTATTAAATTTCTATTAGGTATTGAATACTTTTCTTGTCTACAAAATGTTCAAATGCAAATAAACAGAAGCCATAGGTACCCATGTCCATGCCCAAATACTCATAGGTTTTATATGGATTAATATATATCTTTGTTTCTATTTATGTTGAATGTAGGATGAAAATTATTAATAATCTTTATATGGGTATTTCAGGATGCATGTAGGGACTTCCACGAAGTTATATCTAGCATTGATGATGGAGACCTTGAAAATAAATTTGCATTTGTTGAATATGTTTAATATATATACAATTTCTACTGGAAGATTGAGGTATGTTTTTTTTCCAATAATTGTAGTTTTTTGTGAATCCTGAAGGTAAATTTATTTGTATTTATAAAATTGGTAGCCATGTATGTCCAAAACATGAGCTATGTACCTCCATATTATATGACATGGAATATTGAAATCAATGAGAATATTAGGGAAATCCTCATTGATTGGTTGATAGAGGTACACAACTATTTCTTTACTAGTTATATGTGATGTAATGCTTAGATCTAGAATAGGTTTTATTTAGGCTATTTCTTAAGCTTGACTTTCAAATCTTAAACTTTTCAAGTGCATATGAAATTTGACCTGATGCAAGAGACATTATATCTCACTATGAATATCGTTGATAGATTTCTTTCTATTCACAGTGTTACGAAGGGGAAATTACAATTAGTGGGTATCACTGCAATGCTTATAACTTTCAAATATTAATAAATATGGCCTCCAAAGGTAAGATGACTCACTGAAATCCATAAGGAGAATATATATATACCTTTTGTGTGTGTATCAGTACAAAAATATTGCATAATGGATTACAAAAAAATTAACATAAGAACTGGTTCATACATGGCTATAGGTCAATGACTTCGTTGGCATATTGCCAAAAGAATACACATCAGAACAGATGGTGGCTGTGGTAATTATATCTAAATGATATCTTTCTTTTTCATTTCATTACATTAGTCTCCAAAGATGTGGTTTGACTGATAAACTGATAATAATACCTAGCAATAACATACACTATTAAATAAACTGAAATTCAATCTTACAATTCCAACTCCATATGTATTTCTCGCGGTCAGGTTTCTGAAGGCAGTTGGTTTCGGTAAAGCGATAAAGATCTAAACCGTTATTCTTCTCTTATATTTCTAGAATAATCCACTATTGCAATGGTTATATGTGCTTACGAAAAGCATTAGAAAAATATAGCATTCTTGGATTAAATGCCCTTTCCTCATTGTATTTATATTAATCATTTGTTGTGCCGATTAGTCATAAAATGTGTTATCAAAAGGCTTTAGATGGAAAATATGGCATTATTTTTGGTTGAGTTGTGTTTGCTTCATTACAATATGATTAAATACAGTCCATCAATGCTTGCTGCTGCTGCTGTCTACACTTCTCAATACACTTTGAGGAAGGACCCTTGTTGGAGTAAAACACTTACCCTTCACACAGGCTACTCTGAAGCAGACCTCAAGTAAGGAATCATGCTTGTAGTGAGTTACCTTCTAAATATGTCCCATTCCTAGACATCTTAGGTTTCATTCATTCACAACATGCTTAGGATAAATCTAATTAAAAATAAGAACAATCTATTCTCCTCCTTTAGAAAACAAAATTAAAATCAGTTGAGCTACAACATTCCAACCTAAGATGTTAGGCTGATAATGGTTTATCATTTAAGAAATAGTTTGTGATTTTTTCGTCTCTTCTTCTGAATAAAATGGTAACTTTATAAGTTCATTATGATTAACAAAATTACATTCTTAAGATGTGCATTTGAAAAAATATCCCCAATAGGTCTATCAAAATGAAACATTTAATCCCTCTCAAACAGGTCCTTCATTTCAGTCCAGGAAATAGTGAAAAGCAACAACGATTAAGTCCATTATACAAACATGTAGCTTATGATTCCCCTGGTAACCCACAAAAAAGGCTTGTAGGCTTGATGCAAATAAACCCTGTTCAGAAGAAATGATTCTTGTAAAATTGATCATTAAAATAATAAGAAATATGGAAATCACTAGACTCATGAATATTCTAGCTTCCCGATACAAGTTGTAGTCCCAACCATATTAATTTTATAAAAGTATGAAAAAAAAACTGTTAAAAAAGAACACAAGACAACTTGTTTTCCTCAAACATTGGCTTTAGTAGATAGTTTTCCAATATACTAGTTCCCTTCATATAATTCACAATGACCACTAGATAACCAAATATCAGACTATTCTGAATTCCTTTTTAAGCCACAAGAATAGTTGACAAGTTTAATGCCATGAGCTCCACATAATTATTTGTAACTCCTTCCAAGCCTACTCTAAACTTTAGAAAATGATCCTCAAATTGAAAAAGATCCCACTTGATCCACAAACAAAATGGATTTGGACCATCAGAAAATGATCCTCAGACAAAAGAAAAACCCCACCTGCTCCACAAACAAAATGGACTTGGACCATCAAGAATCCCCAAGCACCACTTTTATCAAACTCTTTTTAATATTTATATGATCAATCGAATAGGTTTCTCTTTTACTACCTTATCAAAGCCATCTAGAAAAGAAAAAACCTAAAAAGGGCCATCCATATACATATACGTTCCCTTAAAGATCTGAGCATTATGTAATGTCCCCTTTTAGGAAATTTTATCCAAATGACCAATTCTTCAATTCTTTCACAATGTATTCAAATTCATCTTCTTACAACTCTAGTTATATGGATTCCATTAATTCCAAAATTCCTCCAATTTATTTCAAACTTGGTGAGGAAGATCCTGAGGGGTGATGGGACACATTTGCACATATATCAGACATATAATCAACTGATATACCCAACCATGGTATTCAATTTTCAAGGGAATAAGTTTTGGGACAAGACTAGTCAATTTGGGAGGTGGAAATTCCCTTGGGTCCTGGAACAAATATCTTCACAACACTGTACAACATTCACTATGGTGGGTATGATACTTGGCTCTATTATCAGACATTAATTAAAGTATATTTGAAGCATCATATGTTGTTTTTGGGTCGAATAGGTATCCAAGGGAACTCCATGAATTTGCTAGCAATTTTGAGGTTCCAACCCCCAATGGTAGATGACTCCAAATAGATCCAAATGCTCTTGAATTGTACCAGAAGGTGTATGAGTGATATAATATCTTAATTATAATTTTCATGGGTGTATTATTTCCTTCCAATTACTTCTACAATTCTATATAAAATTCTGAATAAGATAGATGCTTTAACTAGGAATTTTGGGGCTCAAATCCCTCCCAGGTAATTGCCGGAATGGATTCCCAAATGTATAGAAACTAACTCAAATTCTCAAATTGAATAAGGGTATGTGTATAATACATTATCAGATACTGATATTCTTAACCAATTGAACACCCATGGCTGTTATCACTTGAATCCTTCAATCAGATATAAGAAACTAGTTTTGGATCCTTGGAGAAACGAGATGTAGTTTGGTCCAAATGATATGAAATTCGACCCAATGGCCACAAATTCTCATTTATTGAGAATGAAACCCATATTAGACATTAATAACAGTTCATTCATAAATAAATAATCAATTTTTCACACATTTATTCGATTCCATCAAGATTGCAAGAGTTTACAAGGTATTGGGGAAATGGCACTGTTTCTTCAATAATGGACAATAACACATGAGATATCTTGGCCTTTCTACCTGAGATAATTATCAACTTGAAATACAGATAATTTACATCAAAATACAAAATAATGGAGAAATAGAAGCTCCCTCAAAGAGATGAATAGCTCACCAAGTGCGCCTCACTCCATAGAGCTGAAATATGGTGAGAGAACTTGAGATGAATGGAATAACAAACCAATATTGAGATTTCCATGAGATTCATGTAGATTCCACCTGTAAATTATGACTCCATTGAATCTCCTTGAAATACCTGAGTGTCCTCTTCAAATCACCAATTAGGATGGGAATCTTTCACCCTCGAAATTGGTTAATGCAAAGAACTAGTCATCCACTAGCTCTCTCTTCACAAACCCAAATTCATCAAACGATCAAAAAGATTCTTCTCATGGCTGATCCCTATATTTTATAAAAATTATTGGTCTTGTAAGGTTCCAAATACATCCATAAACCAAATCCAATTCTAATTGGTGTGGCTGCTCATGCTATGCCATGTGTCCTTTCTCTTCACCTTCCCTCTTCTCCCAAATTTGAGTAGGAGCCTCTTGGCCTTCACCAACTCCCAAATTTGACCTCTAATATGCTCTATTCATGACTGACACCAACTCCCAAATTCGACCTCTAAGATGCTCTATTCAGGCCTGACATGTCCGTATGTCATTATTTCAGCCTTCATATCTGACTTGTTTCATAACTATCATAGAATATCCATCATTGGTGTCATAGATGTCATAAATGTAAGGGGAATCTAGCCAAGTGTCCATGAAGCTCCCATTTGGCTCTTCCTCTCCCATGTAAGTTACAATTAATCCAAAATTTGACCTATGAAGTATATGGACAATTATTTTAACCTCATAATCCATCCCAAAACATTATGCTTCCCATAGATTCAAAATTACAAGAGGAGGAGCCATTTAACATAGGAATTCTACCTTGAGTGGGCCCCATAGTCTCCATGTGTATCCATTCTCCATAGCCATTTCAATTTTCTCTTGTATTTATTTAATAAAATACATTATTAAATATTTATCCTCTTCTAATGTCTAAACATAATTTATTATCCCCATTATTCCAAATCTCAAAGCTTCCACCCCCAACCTAGGAAACTAGTGATTTTCCTCCTTGGAAATTATTTGACTTTTAGCATCCATTTGACAACTTTCATGAATATGGAAAATTTTATTTTCCCATTATGATCCAATGTGAAATTTGGGACATTACAAATCCTCCCTTCCCAATATTGCTTGTCCTCGAGCAATTTTAAACATGGTTGTTGAAGAACCTGCTTTCTGTATGATTGTTTGAAGTTGCCATTGAGCTTCCCACTTTGAGTCTTTGAGAGTGCATGAATATTTTAGAGAGGAACCACCATGATATCTAATACACTACTCTGATTAACATTACCTTATTAAGTGGGGAATCCATCTTCCATACTGCTTATTCCCCAAAGAATTTGGAATCAATGGGACTAAAAACTATCTCGAGATCCCATTGCTTGCATTGCACTCCAACAATTAAGAGTGCTCTCCAACTCATACCATTAGGAAAGAGAATTCCCAGATCCCATTTTCTTTTATGCATTATTCCAAACATCATGAGTACATAATATATATCATCAAAGTACATAACAACATAATAAAAATATATATCAAGGAGGTTCCTCATCAAAAATCGTGAAAGTGCTTATACCTCCAAGTTAGTAGAATACCATTTTCCAAGTGAATACATGCTTCAAGTGACCAATCAAATATTCTACAATGACATAGGTTAGGATACCATGTCCTATAATTCTTCTCCCAAACAATGTAATATGCATCAAAATAATAATCAGCCATTTGTTCTTTCATCCAAGAAGTGAATGGAGAACCTCCACCAAAATATGAGCCAATTAAGGAGAAAATAAAACATGAAGACTTCAAGTGACTCAAAGAAGTCCCATCAATACACCCATGAATATGTATATCATCATGAAATAACATAGGATGTTTCTTCCAACAATTATGTTCCTTAATCATATCCCTCTTCACCCAAGTGTCGGATGAAGTTCCTCCAACATCAAATGAACCAAGTGTTGAGCAAGAAAAACCATGAGTCTTCAAGTGACTCAAATGCATATCATAGGTGCATCCATGTAAATGTGCATCATCATAAAGTAACAAAGTATTCAGCTGAAAACGTGAACAATAGTGTGCTCCAACCATGTCATCATAGAAAGTAAATCTCTCCTCATGTGGCACCATAAAAAAGAACCCTTTCACCCATACTTCATTGAGACTAATGATGCAAAACATGGAATTGTAGGGTGTATGAGAATGAACTAACTCACCAAATGATCAAAAAGTGCAGAAGTTTCATCATGGTAAGGATCCATATGGGATGTATCAAGCAGCTCCTTCAAAATTGTGAAACCTTTGTCATAGGTTGGTTCCAATGTAGAGGAATCATGCTCTCCTTTAAACATTGCATAACCTTCATCAAGAGACAATTCAAGTTCCTCTTCCACCACATAAAGTGTTTGAATCTCTTCAAGTTCATATTCAAACACATCAAGCACATTAAAATTTCCACATTTCTCATGATCCTCCATGTCATGAGAATCCTCCAAACAATATACCATTTGACAATCTGAAACATTGGAGGGAAAACAAGCATATTGCAACTTTTCAAGAAGTTTCTCATTTTGAATTGTGAGCTTAATATTATCCTCATTATTCTTCAAGTATGCATCATGTAGAAATTCATTAAGCTAAAATGAAAGGTTTCTATCAAAAAGCAAAGACATGAAATTACCTTTAATGTGGGACATTTCTCTTTGAATCTTCTCCATGTCTTCAAGAAAGGATGTTTCCTCCAAGGAAGTAGATCTCCAGCAAGAATTTGATAGCAATTCCTTAGTGTCATGGAGTATGCTAAGGGCCTCTTGGATCTTATTTTCATTCATCTTTAAGGACCCTTCAAGAAAATTAGGATATTGCAAATGAACCTCCTCATCTTCTTCCTTCTTTCTTGGACCAACTTCATGAAGCTCAAGTGGTGATGGGGAAGTTGATATTTTTTCTTCTTCAACTTATACAAGGTATTCATTTTCATGTTTAATGGAATTTTGTCTTTCAGCAAAACTTTAAAAATTTATCTCTATGTCACCAACATAGAGGTGTGAGCACCCATTAGTAGGTACTCCTTCATAGTTCAAGCATCCATCATTAGATTCTATTTGCTTCATTTCTAAGGTAGCATGTGTCTCAAAATTGTATTCAATATTTTCAATAAAAACTTCTTCATACTAATGTGATGTCTCTTCATATTTTTCAAAGTCACTTGGGAGTGAATTTAAATCATATTCATGTACTACTTCTACTCCACCTGTTTCAGAACTAGATGGTTCATGGGTCTCCTCCTTTTGCTCCTTCAAGCAAGTTGGTGCATTTTCCCCCTTGGTTTTCTTAAAATCAATATATTTTTCCCAACTTTGGATAGACAAAAATTTGAATCCTTTCATAGTATTCTTGGTCATGTCTTCAAGTATAGTTTCCATGTTTTTTATTATCTCCTTACCATCATATAAGTTTCCCTTTTCATCCCTAGTCATAGTTTCCTCTTCAACAAAAGCACTTTTGGTTTCAATATATAATGGTGGTCCCTGAATTATTGTACTCATAAATATCAGACCACATCAGGTTCCAATATCATGCTATGATACCAATGTAATGCCCCGTTTTAGTAAATTTTATCAAAATGACCAATTCTTCAATTCTTTCACAATGTATTCAAATTCATCTTCTTACAACTATAGTTATATGGATTCCATTGATTCCAAAATTCCTCCAATTGCTTTCAAAATTGATGAGGAAGGTCCTGAGGGGTGATGGGACATATTTGAAAATATGTCAGACATATAATCAACTGATATACCCAACCATGGTCTTCAATTTGCAAGGTGTATGAGTGATATAATAAATTAATTATAATTTTCATGGTAGATGACTCCAAATAGCTCCAAATGCTCTTGAATTGTATCAGAAGGTGTATGAGTGATATAATAAATTAATTATAATTTTCATGGGTGTATTATTGCCTTCAAATTACTTCTAAAAGTCTATATCAAATTCTGAATAAGCTAGATGCTTTAACTAGCAATTTTGGGGCTCAAATCCCTCCCAAGTAATTGTCGGAATGGCTTCCCAAATGTATAGAAAATCACTCAAATTCTAAAATTGAATAAGGGTATGCGTACAATAAATTATATTATACTCATATACAAAACCAATAAAAATCACATGGTTATTATCACTTCCTTCAATCAGATATAAAAAACTAGTTTTGGACCCTTGGGGAAACGAGATGTAGTTTGGTCCAAATGATATGAAATTCGACCCAATGTCCACAAATTATCAGTTTAATGAACATGAAACCCATATTATGAATTAATTACAGTTAATTCATTCATAAATCACCAATGGTGCACACATTTATTCGATTCCATTAATATTGCAAGAGTCTACAACAAGGTATTGGGGAAATGGCACCGTTTCTTCAATATTGGACAATAATACATGAGATAAATTGGAATTTTTACCTGAGATATTTTTTAACTTGAAATAAATATAATTTACATAATAATAAAAAATACTGGAGCAAGATAAGATCCCTCAAAGAGATGAATATCTCACCAAGTGCGCCTCACTCCATAGAGTTGAAATATGGTGAGAAAACTTGAGATGAATGGAAGAAAAATATGATATTGAGATGTCCATGAGCTTCCTATATCTTACACATGTAACTTATGAATCCATTTAATCTCCTTTAAATAACTGAGTGGCCTCTCCAAATCACCAATTAGGATGGGAATCTTTCACCCTCGAAATTGGTTAATGCAAGGAACTAGTCATCCACTAGCTCTCTCTTCACAAACCCAAATTCATCAAATGATAAAAAATATTCTTCTAATGGATAATACCTATATTTTATAAACATTATTTATCTTCTAAGGTTCCAAATCCATCTATAAACCAAATCCAAGTCGAATTGGTGTGGCTTCTCATGCTATGCCATGTGGCCTCTCTCTTCACCTTCGCTCTTTTCCAAAATTTTAGTAGGAGCCTCTTGGCCTTATCCAACTCCCAAATTCGACCTATAATATGCTATATAAAGGCCTTACATGTTATTATTTCATTATTTCAGCCTTCATATCTGAATTGTGTCATAACTGTCATAGAATCTCCATCATTGGTGTCATAGATGTCATAAATGTAAGGGGAATCTAGACAAGTGTCCATGAAACTCCCATTTGGCTCTTTCTCTCCCATATAAGTTACAATTATTCCAAAATTATACCTATGAAGTATATGGAAAATTATATTAACCTCATAACCCATCCCAAAACATTAGGATTCCCATAGATTCAAAATTACAAGAGGATGCCATTTAAAATAGGAATTCTAGCTTGAGTGGGCCCCATAGTCTCCATGTGTCTCCATTCTCCATAGCCATTTAAATTTTCTCTTGTATTTATTTAATAAGATAAATTATTAAATATTTATCCTCTTCTAATGTCTAAACATCATTTATTATCCCCCTTATTCCAAATTTCAAAGCTTCCACCCCCAACCTAGGAAACTAGTGATTTTCCTCCTTGGCAATTATTTGAATTTTAGCATCAAGTTGAAAACTTTCATGAATATGGAAAATGTTATTTAGCCAATATGAGCTAATGCAAAATTTGGGACATTACACATTAAGGGCCATATGATCACTCTAACAGGTTTCTATTTTGGTATCTGATCAAATCCATATAGAAAATAAAAACTATGAAAAACACATAAGGGAAAGCCATATACATATATCTTCCCTCAAATATATGAGCATTAAGGGCCATATGATCACTCTAACAGGTTACTATTTCAGTATTTGATCAAATCCATCTAGAAAATAAAAAATCTGAAAAACACATGAGGGTCATCCATATACATATATATTCCCTCAAAGATCTGATCATTAAGGGCCATCCATATGCCACATGCGACTGAAAGAGGAAAAGACTTGGAATTTTTAACAACAAGATTACACCACATGTGTATTCTTTCATCAATAGAATCACCACTCCACATTCCTCTAATACGAAGATGCCTTTCCAAATCTGAATTGTAAAAGGACAAGACATCAACAAATGATTAATATAGCGTCTTTATTATATGAAATCATTTATTTATGGTGTTTATGTGGGAATCAAATCATTTATTTGTGAAGTTTATTCATTTACGTCTTTCCAGTTGCATTGACATTTTTAGCTACAAGTGCACATTGATATTAAAATTAAATATATGTTCACTAGTCACTAAAATATGTAATAGGAATGTAGAGAGTTAAACATTGTTACCAATAGAATAAGCTAAAAGAATAAAAAGAATGAAAACATTGAGAAAAACAAATAAAGTGAAAATTTAGAAAATATAAAATCCATTGAAGTTGTGAGCAAATATCAATAAGATGCTCCCATAGCATTAGAGGTCAAGAATACATTGGTGATAAGGATCATATTGATCTTTGATAGGGGTTGTTAAACTCATTCATTAATTGATTTCTAAATAGAAACTAATCACAAGATCTTTTCTATAATGGTTGAGCTCCAAGGTCTTACACAACGGTTATTAGCCTAGATCTAGCAATGTGAAACTAAAACATCTCAAACCCAAACATTTATGGTCTTCATACTATATAAAATTCCCAGAGGAATAATCCTATGAATCTAAAAACAAATAATATGGGGTGAAATGATCTTTTGAACCCACGCTCGAAAATAAAGTATGTAGGTATGTTGATAGCATGAAATGAAGTGCTTTTACTCCAATAGGTCAAGAAGAAAAAGTGATAAGTTCATTTAATTGAGGTTATTAGCCTAGATATGACAATGTGAAAAGCTCTAAAGGGATTGTTTTAGTTGACATTGAAACTTGTAATGGATAATTAAAGTCAAATATATGGTCTTTTTATTCTTTAAAATCTATAAAGAACTATATGAATCTTTAAACATAAATTGGTATTATCCAATAATTTCATAGTAAATAATGGTGGCCTCTGTTTTTGCCATTTTTTTCAACATCTAAGGTAAAAATATATGTTAATTTTTTATTATAATATTTAGTTTTTATATTAATTCTATCTTCCTTTTGCTATGGTTTCAAGTCATTGAGCTTCTAATCAAATTATTAATTAAATGAGGTAAAATCATTGGATTGTGTCTCTTTCTCAACCATGTATTAATAAAGGAGGCATCGTAGGAGCTAGGGGATGAACAACCTAATCGATGAAGAACTCTGTTGTTTTAGCTTTGTACTGGAATATTTCTCAAGCTTGATGTAGTTGTAGTAATTCGATATTATTAAAGATCTGAAGTTTTGAAAAGTTGTTGATTTGTTTTCTTGGTTAGTGATATAGTTTAATTCAAGCTTCATCTACAGCAGGAAAGGGGCCATCTGTTGGTTCGACGAGTCCTTTTCCATACCCTGTTCTTCTAGTTTTAAATTTCAGTTTGTTGTGTGCGTGATTTAATTTGTAGTATTTAATCTATTGATCAAATTGTGTTGATATTATAAGTGTGTTTGCAGCTAATTGACTTCTTGTTTCTGAATAATTGATTTCTAGTTCCATTATCTTTAACCATAAACTGTAATTCTAAAATGGTATGTTAAATATCGTATCTATATTCATGTTTTGTATTCCATTTGTCTTGTAATTTATTTAATTTACAATTTCTTCGGATCTATGTAGTATTAAATTTACATTGAATTTCATACTCATCAGTTGCTTCTTCGATTTTATCATTTTTTGTAAACTATACTTTATTTGCAGAATCCTTTAAGCTTTCATGAATACATGATCTAGATTTCCCATCATCAATATCTGGCATAAAGTCATCTTTATTTGTACCTTTATCATCATACTCCTTACATATCTCTTTCACTTCCCGAGTAAAGCCAGTTTAAGCCTTTCCTCGACATTTGGCTGACAACTTATTTTCAACTCAGAGGTGAATTCCTGAACGTCAGTAAGAGCATAGAAACCATTGCAAAAGAAGAAATAAAAAAAGAAATCATTAAACCAAAACCACAGGCTTGGATTTTTGAGAATCCATTTTTTTAAGACTGTCACTATAATACTGTTTCATGTGGATGGTCACACAACTAATGTTGCAATCAGATATGTTTGTGGAGTTTAGATGTATTGTTGAATGTCTTTGTTACTATTATATTTTCAAATAACAACATTATTAATTCCTTTTCTTATAATGTGATATTTAGCAGGGAAATTGGTTTTGTCATTTTCTCAACTGAAGGACCGGCAGTAGATTTCATAAATCCCGTCAATCCCATTGAAGAGAAGAAGCTTGCAACTAAGTACCATAACTTAGAGGTAATATTCCTAGAATCTTTAGACTGTATCCTATTTATGACAATTTTGTTTTGGAAGTAATATAAAAACTGGACTTAATTAATTTCATTGCTCAATCAAAGTATTATGGGTCCTCAGTTAATAGTATAATAAGAAATAGTGTATTTTTTTTTGTTATCAATTCTAATGGTTTTAATGTGGAATTCCTATTGTTATCGGTAGAATCTTAACATAGTCTAGTTTCTTTAGACTGTCCTATTTGTGATGATTGATCAATGATATATATATTAGAATTAACATGCATGCTTTTGATATAAAATAAACATCTTAGATTTGTTTGAGTATGTTTTTGTCCCAAATATTTCAAGGAATTGTCTAATATATGTAAACCGTGACATTGATTCAACTTGGACAAACCGAAAGCCTTGCAAGTCCTTGTCCTCATATGACAAGGCTAGTAATTATAGGAAATTTAATTAAGAGACTCTGAATCTGATGTATTAAAGACTAATATGATCATCTTCGATTGTAGATTCATGCAGTTGCATTTTCTTTGCCACCATTTGTTAATAAGGAACTACAGTCTTTAGGGTTTAGGGGTTTAACCTTTAGGACTATAGGGTTTTGGAAGTCTTTCCATTAAAAAACAAATTTCTGGGGGATCATTGGGTCAATAAAGAACTGGAAGTTTTGGGATATGTTTCAAAATTTTAGGATCCAGTTCATTTTTCATGGGATATGTTCCATAGGCCCAAGTTCCATTTCCTTCTCCAGGGGATCTACTTCCATGGTGGATTCTAGGTGGATCTTAGTGGATTTATATCAGAGCCATAGATCCTTGACACGAGGGTGGCACATTTGGTATCATATCTGGCAGTAGACCTACAAAGTTATTTAATTTTCATTTTGATCATGATATTAGAATGGAATTTTTGACATGTTGTTTCCTATCCACTTTACAAACACAGACATATCTCCCATTGTTTGATAATATTTTTAATGGTTTTAAGGATTCAGGTATTTTGTTTCCCATGGTATCTAATGCATGTTACATGAAACATACCCATTTTCCTTGTTAGGAAAAAACTACAGCCAAAACTCTATGTATTCCCCATCCATGTGAAGTTTTCAACTATAGGCTTAATTGTTCATCCACCTTTATAAATTTGTTTGGATATTTTTCAGTTTCATTTTGTCAAATTATCATAGTGGCCACACCACTCACTAAATGGGATGGAAAAATTTTAGACTATGTTGGCGCAAACCTAGTCGACGGGGGTTCCCACTCTTTCAACACTCACTCGCCGCAATCTCCCTGAGCACCGACCAAGACATGTTTTACCCTGTCTGGAAACACCCACAAAGCGGATGAAGGCTCACCTGAGATGTTCAAGGGAGGGCTGAAAGAACCAAGTTTACACACAATAGAAGAGGACTATGGGCATCGAAAAATTCATCAACTTATCTATTATATCTAACCAATCACTTAATCATCAACAGAACCATTCATTCATCACAGAAATAACCATGTTGTTGCGCAAACAAATATAGAAAAAGAACATCATTCATAAGTAGTAAAAATCACATCATAGATTCATGTCTCACACATTCACCATTGGATTGTAGAAACAAAATGACAGAAAGAGACAAAAATATAACAATATTCATATCAACCCTCGTCTTTTCATATTACTTCTGCGCAATCAACCACAGATCCAAAACATACAACAATTCAATTGAGTCTCAACTCTCAATTCTCATTCTATGATCTTCTCTCCTTCATTATCACTTCACTTATGATAATTTCATTTACAATACTTCTTCTATTTATAGGCTTATTCCTTTACATTCATGGTTTACTTCTAACTAACTCTTAACTGATTCTACCAACTAATGGCCAATATCCACAAAATATGGTCCAAAAGTACAAAGAGTGACATAACATTTTCAAAAAAAGTCTATCTTCCACCTTGTGCGCCATCTTCTACTTGCACGGTGTCTTCTGAGCTTGCACAACATTCATGATGCTACACAACTGACTTGTCCAAAACCCCTGCAAATAGAGTACACGTTGAGGGTTGCTTATGTTATTAGGCATGTTTTTAGGGTTTTTGATGTTAATATTGAGTGTTTAGCAATGTTTTGGACATCATGTAGAACCTTGATGTGACTATCCATTTTTTAGAGGAAAAAAGGTCAAAAAAAGATCTCTATTTGTCAATTGAATTTAGCAATATTTGTGTAGATATACTCTGAGTTTTATCAAGCGTTTGGTGTTTTTTATCTTACTTTTGAAAAATAGTCAAGTAGTGAGTGTTTAGCCATGTTTTCGACATCATGTAGAACCTTGATGTGACTGTCCATTGTTGAGAGGAAAAAGGTCAAAGGAAGAGTGACAAACTAGTGTTAATTTAGGAAAGGAATGTGATCTCTGTGATGTTGATCATTGTGGGTGAAGTAATGTGCATCCACAATATACATCGAATGAAGCAAGTTGCATTCTAGAATGCATGTGGGGTATCATGTCAATATGCTAGGTATAAATATAAAGGTGTATACAAAATGTAAATGAAAAAATGGATACATGCAATATATAGTGAAAATAGGGGTTTTTTAAATTGGGAAGGCATATTGCAAGGGAGTTAAAACATGGTTAAAAAAACGATTTTGGGAGGTATTTTCAAATATTTTTAAAAATATGGGTATTGTCTCATGTGCCACGAATGAACATGCTATGGCATGGTTTCACTAGGTGAAGACCCCATGGGTCTAGCACAACAAATATTGAGCATGAGGATCATACATGACAAAAATAAAAATAGAAATTTGTGGTTGTCATAAGAAATATATATTGAGAAGGTGCTTAATAGGTTCAATAAGAAGGATGCCAAGCTAGTTGGTACACCTCTTGCATACCAATTCAAATTGAGTATTTATTTGTGCCCTTGTAATGATAAGGAGAAGGAGGAAATGGATAAAAATCCATATGCTTCAGCAATTGGTAGCTTAATGTATGCCACTTCTTGTTTATATACATTTTCAAGTGCTACAATGTCTTTGGGATCTAGGATACAAAAATTAGTATCCCTATCCACAAATGAGGCATAGTACATAGCTGAAATAGAGGCTTACAAAGTGATGTTGTGGATGTAGTGAATCATATGAGGATTGGGAATAACATACAAAAAGCATGTGTTGTACTTTGACAGTCAAATCACCATTCACATGGTGAAAAACATAACATTTTAAACAAGAACAAGCACATTGATCTCAAGTACCATTGGATTTGGAAAGTATCAGAAGAAGTTCACTTACATATAGAAAATATTCATATTACCAAGAACCATACTAGAATGCTCACTAAAACTTTACCAATAGACAAGCAAGGGATTTGTAGAATATTGGAAAGCATGGAGGTAAATTGATCTATAGTTTTTGGATGTACAACAAAGAATTTTTGGAGCAACATAATAAGATCCTCCATTTAGTTTCAAGAAGGCATACTGTTATTTAATGAACGTAAATTGTGGAATATCCCAAAGATTACTATTCAACCATTGTTTAACTACTTAATGACATGTATATTAGGTTTGTAACTATTGCAGTCATTGCTACACAATTTCTAGAAGAATCCATTTACTTCATGCAAAAGGTATTCCAAAGGCTTTAGACACCTCACATATTTGTTACAAAAGGTTTAACTTATTTGATACTTTTAAGAAGTGGAAATATTTGGCTAAGAATGCAACAGGAAAAAGGTTGAAATGTCTTAGATTTGATAATGGAGGTGAATACTGCAACAAGGAGATTGATAGTTACTGTTCATTATTGATGTATTTGTAACTTCATAATGTATTCACTTGTATATATTGTATTTCATTGATCCTTAATGCTCCTATAGGGAGAATCACTTGTATTTCCTTGTACCCCGATGTTCCTATCGGGAGAATTACTAAAATTCATGAGGTAGTCCCCTCTGTTGTAAGTCGGATCATTAGCACCCTAGTTGTGGTTACTCAATCCTACATAACTAAGTTAGGATTACTCGATCCTACGTAACTGAGCCAAATATTAAGTGAATGAAATAATATAAATAGAGAGCGAGCCTATCTATTTGAGACGCACACTCAGTCAACTAGGGTGCATGAGTGAGAGAGGAAGTGCTCACACAAGTGAGAGAGAGAATAGTTGTTGGAGATCATCTTTTTTTTCTTTGGGTTTTACTGCTGCCATTGGTGCTCATTCTATCTCTGAGGAAGTTGCGGGGTTTTTCCTTTATGGTTTCCTTGAGGATAAATATTTGTGTCTATTGCCTCTTGTGATTGATTGATGCTCACGTTATTCTCTCAGATAAGATCCTAATATCATATTGTCAAATTGATAAAAAAAAATCTAACAGGGTATTAGAGCTAACCTAAGAAGAAGTCATTGTGTAGCTACAGAAGCTATGGATTCTCACTTTTTGGGTTTGTGTCCATAATCCATCAGCAAAAGGAGGCTAGGTTGACTCTCCATTTAAGGGCGCATCTTTCTGTCGAAGCAAAATTTGATTCCGGGCATTTTCAGGTTTTGCTGCGAGAAATTAGGGATTTTTACAAAAGAGGAATTTTTTAGTGAGCCCAGCATAGGATTGCTCTCCTCATCAAAATCAAAGTTTAGAGACCAAGGTTGAGATTTTTTTTTGGGTAAAACTCTGGGAAATTCAAACCCTAATTTGACCCCAGGCCTGAAAAACCATAAAATACTAAAACTAGTAGTTTTGGTACATTCGCTATATCTTGATATTGAATAAGAATAAGGAGCCTACATTTTTCAAGGAATAATAACACATATTAATGTACCATGTGTAAAAATTTTAGTGTTGGATTCACTATATTCTAGGAGATATGATTCCTCCAAATCAGGGTTCCAGCCTTTTCCAGGATTCATCCCTAAACAGGACATCTAGGGAGAACTACTATATCTAAGGCTAAGAAGCTCCAAATGAAATTTTGAAAGATATTCTAGATTATTAAAGGCCTGTAATTTCTGTGGTAAAAGTATCAGACCCTGAAAGTGAAACAGTGACACATAACAGTCCGTACAAGTTTGCTATGCTGAATAGTCCAGAAATAAGTCACCTTGGGAAAACTCTCATAAGTCCCAATTGGTAAAACCAATTCTGGTAAAAACTATGGAATTGGAAATAGGACAGAAAAGGTTACCTCAATACGAAATTTCAGACATAGAAGAAAAGTACTTTCATAGATACCATAGAAACAATATCAGGAATTTATGTAGAGGAAATTGAAAATCTAGGGCTTCTTGTTTTGGGATCTTCCCTCCACTGTTTTCAAAAAAGGAGTACATTAGACATCTTGCCATGAAGAGGCCCATATTTATATCTAATCAGATCTAAAAGATTCCAATTTTTGAAAATTAGGATTTCTCTGAGAAACCCTTGATCAGCCAGCTCTAGAACCAAGACAGCCACCTCAAATCGGTAAGATCTGATCTTTTGCTATTTACATTTGAGGTTCTCATTTGAAAATGACTAATCACACCAGCTTGATGACAAGCTTGCTGAAGCTGACAACTTCCAAGCATGGAAGTATAGGATCTCACTGGTTCTTGAAGGAAATGAATTGGACACCTACATAAGTGGAGAGGTTCCAGTTCCAGAGGGAGATGAGGCTAAAACCTTACACAAGAAGAACTTGGTTAAGGCCAAGAGGATCACCTTATACCACATGTGTCTTCCCTAATGACACCTAAATATGTTTGACCAAGATATTTGAAGGAAGAACATAAATCAGAAGATGACTTTGAGAAACCAGTTGAAGAATGTAAAGATCTAGAATGTAGAGACCATACAGTCAAACTTTACAAGGGTCTCTCAAATCAAATATCAACTTGAAGTAGTGGATGAAGGAGTAGAGAATACAAAATTTATGATAACCACCTTGAATGGCCTCCCAGGATCATGGGATTCATTCATTTGAGGAATTTGTGCCAAAAGGAAGTGATTACTTTCAGCAGACTTTGGGAAGAGTGCACACAAGAAGAAGCTCGGCTCCTAATAAGAGAAAGAGAAGATGGGAGAAATTGAAGATCTAATGAAGATTCCTCAAGCGATGAGGAATATGAAGGACTCAATTCTTGGAGAAACTCTTATCCATCTTAGCATTTGGATAAGAAATGATGTTGTTACGAATGAAGAAGATGATGAAGTTGAAGGATCAAGAAGGAGTCTACCCATGAAACGAATAAAGATAAGTATTCAATTTTCATTTCATGATATTATTTTGTTATGCATTTTGATGTGTTATACATGATAGAATGTTTGCATTAATGACAATATACTAATAATATGCATGTGTTGGTTAAGTATCTCATGGTGCTATATACAACTCTCCATTGCTACTTATCTAGAATGAAACCTCTTTGCTGACATATTGGGTTAGTGCAAAATCTCAATGATGTCATGCTAGAGATGGAAGGCATCTAGAAAGTTTATGTGAGATATGGATGAATGTTGTATTGGCTAAAATAGTTGCATGATTGTATCTTTATGCATAAGAATTTTCTATTATGAATATGCCTTATGAAATGTTTCTAACCATACAACTAATGCATTTGACTTGTAGGAAATATCGCGTACAATCGCCTACAAAAAAAGAAGGACGAGACTTGTTCTGAAGAAAAAGTGACAAAAATTCGAGAAATAATACAAGATGAAGAATAATGTGATGATACTTTAAAATAAATAAAGAGGTCTCAGACAAATCGTAGTTATGTGACACTATTGAGTGACATCATTGATCCAGAACCTTCTAGCTATGAAAAAATAGCTAAGAAGAAATGGAAGGAGTGCAGCAGTTCAATAAGAATGATGTCTAGGATGCAGTATCGAGACCTAAAGGGAAGTCTGTAGTATTTTCCATCCAACATGCAGTAGATGGAAACATCGCAGGATACAAGGCAGGATTCGTAGCACGAGGCTTCTCACAGAAATAAGGCATATACTACGAAGAGACATTTTATACTACTGGGAGTTGAGGCACATGACCGGCAGACACATGTGTACAAATTAAAGAAGGCCTTGTACAAGCTCAGAAGGCACCCATGGGATAAAACATACATGGGGAGCTTGAAGGTCACCTAGAGTGATGAATATCTTAACCTTTTCTACAATATTTAACATGAAATCATATAGAGGATGACAAGCTCATAGATGGGTGCGAGAAGAACATTTTCAAGATAGAGGATCTTGGTATCTAGTGACCCTAGATGGATACATAGAATATGAGTAGCATAGGAAGCTACTTGTCACTCTAGTAAAGAATGTTTCAATGCATAGAGTACAAAAGACAGAGGGTGTAGGATTATCTACTTTAGAGGGAGTGACTGCAGAAGATCCTGTGGTTTGACATGGTATGACAGGATGGACTGCTTATTGATGACTCTAGGATTTACTAAAAGTAAAGCGCATTCCAACCTTTACTTCAAGGTTGAAGGCAGAAGACCAATGATGCTCTTGTTATATTTCGATGATTTGTTCCTGACAAAAAAGAGGAACTCATTAAAGTTGCAAAGAGGAAGCTTGTTGCTAAGTTCAAGATAAAGGACTTGGGTATGATGTATTACTTTCTAGGCATGGAGGTTTGGCAGAATGCAGATGGAATCTCCCTGGGATAAGGGAAGTATATAGTAGACAGCCTGAATAGGTTCAGGATGATGAGCTGCAAGGCCATGACCACACCTATGGCATCAAACCTGAAGTTATTAATTGATGCTTCATCAAAGTCGGTTGATGCTACGATGTATCATTAAATGATTGGGTCCTTGATATACCTGATGAATACGAGACCAGATATTTTCTTTGTTGTGAAAACATTGATCCAAATCCTAACAGATCCAAGACATGTTCACCAAATGTTTGCAAATAATACAGTGAGGTACCTAAAGGATACAGTTGATTATGGGCTCCGGTATGAGGCGAATCAAAACATTAAACTAGAGGGTTATGTGGATTCATATTGGGCAGGCAGTGTCATTATAGGAAGAGCACTTCGGGGTGCTACTTCAGTATGAGATCAGGCGTGATATCTTGGTTTAGCAGTAAACAATCCTTCATGGCACTGAGTATAGCCGAGAGAGGACTATTGAAGCTCTAGTTTGTGATCCAGATCAAGATCTCTGGAAAGAGGGTGTTCTAGCATAGTCAATGAGACAAGTTGTCTGAGCATAAAATCCTGGTGAAGCTCATAGGTTTCTTAGACGTAAATTGTCCTATAGTTTTTCCTCTCATGTAATCAGTCCTAGCAAATATCGCATGTTATCCTTGGACGTAATGATCCCTAATGTGATTCTATGCTAGAAATGGCCAGAGTGAAAATTGAGTACTTCAAGGAGAAGCTGGGTGTTCTCCAGATCAAGGTTCCTTCCAAGCGGAAGTGATGAGTTTGTGTGCCCTTCTGACATGGTTGAGGGATGTGTTCCTCCCATGGTCAGATGTAAGTGTAGAGCCCTTCTAACATGGTTGCAGGATGTGTTCCTCCCAAGGTCAGATGTAAGTGCAAAGCCCTTCTCACATGGTTGCGGGATGTGTTATTCCCATGGTCAGATGTAAGTGCAGAGCCCTTCTGACATGGTTGAGGGATGTGTTCCTCCCATGGTTAGATGTAAGTGTATCTCCCTTCTGACATGGTTGCGGGATTTGTTCCTCCCATGGTTAGATGTAAGTGTAGAGCCCTTCTGAAATGGTTGTTGGATGTGTTCCTCCCATGGTCATATGTGAGTGCTGGATAGGCATTTCTGACATCGTTGTGAGATGCGCTCCTCCCATGGTAAGATATAAGTGCTGAAGAAGATGAATACCTACATGGAGGCTAGGCCTACAACCAGCGTGAAAAAGGGTTGGCTCTGTAGAACTTCCTGTGATGAGTAGAATTGAGAGATAGCACTAGCTGATCGAGATAGCGAAAGCAGTGATGATGATGATGATGTGGTGATGATCTAGCTTTGATGATGATCCAGTGATGATCCAGCTTTGATGATGATCCAGTTTTGATGATGATCCAGTGGTGATCCATCTTTGATCATGATCCGATGATGATCAAGTTTCGATGATGATCCATCTTTGATGATGATCCAGTGATGATACAACTTTGATGATGATCTAGTTTTGATGATGACACAGTGATGATCCAGTTTTGATGATGATCCAAAGAAGAATATTTGTGCTGGTGCATTGTGTTAAGAGAATACCTTCCTAGTTAAGAGGGAGTGTTGATGTATTTGTAAATTTGGAATGTATTCACTTGTACATATTGTATTTCATTGATCCTCGATGCTCCTATAGAGAGTATCATTTGTATTTCCTTGTACCTCGATGTTCCTATCCAGAGAATTACTAAAATTCATGAGGTAGTCCCCTCCGTTGTAAGTCGTGTCATTAGTACCCTGGTTTTGGTTACTCAAGCCTACATAACTGAGTTAGGATTAATCGAGCCTACGTAATTGAGTCAAATATTAAGTGAACAAAAGAATATAAATAGAGAATGAGCCTCTCTATTTGAGACACACACTCACTCAACTGGGGCACATGAGTGAGAGAGGAAGTCCTCACACAAGTGAGAGAGACAACATCTATTGGAGATCATATTTTCTGTCTTTGGGTTTTACTGCTGCCATTGGTGCTCATTCTATCTCTGAGTAAGTTGTGAGGTTTTTCCTTTATGGTTTCGCTGAGGATAAATCTTTGTGTCTATTGTCTCTTGTGATTGATTGATGTGCATGTTATTCTCTCAGATAAGATCCTAACATCATATTGTCAAATTGATAAAAATCTAGCATTCATACAATGGGATTCATAGAGAGAAGATAGTCCCTAGAACACCACAAGAAAATGGTGTTTCAGAAAGGATGAGTAGAATGATCATGGAGCATGCAAGATGCATGAGATTGCATGTAGGGTTTCCCTTATAGTTTTAGGTCGATGTTGTAGACCTTGTTGTTTATTTAATAAACAAAGGGCCTTCAAGTGCTTTAGATGGTGGAATTCCAGAGGAGGCATGGATAGGTAAAAAGGTAAACTACCCATTTATGAGAATGTTTTGGTTGTGAAGCATTTGTCCATATTGATAAAGAAAATAGATCAAATATTGAGGATAAATCCAAGAAATGTACCTTTATTGGATACATGGTTGATGATTTTGGATATCATTTGTGGAATTATGAAAAACACAAAATAATTAGGATTAGAGATGTAGTATTCAATGAAAAGGTTATGTAAAAAGATCATTTGCAAGGAAAGAAAGAGGAAAAGGAAAATACACAGTACATAGTGCTTGATGAAATCAAAGAAAATGAAGTTCCAAGGGCACCAGAAAATCAAGAGTAGCAGTAGGTACCCCAAACTCCTGCAAATGTGAGAAAATATACCAGGTTAAGTAGACCCCCTAAACGATTCTCTCCTTCATTGTATTATTTATTGATGACTGAATCTGGTGAACCATAATGTTATGAAGAAGCAATGCAGGTAGAAACTAGAAAGAAGTGGTAGCAAGGCATGCATAAGGAGATGGACTCATTTGTAAGAAACCAGACTTGGGATTTTCTTAAGTTTCCTGCAGGAAAAAGGGCATTGCAGAATAAATGGGTTTACAGGTTGAAGGAAGAAGATGGAGGAAAGAAGTGGTATAAGGATAGGCTTGTTGTAAGGGGTTTTCCCAAAAGAAAGGTATAGGCTTTGATGAAATATTTTCTCTTATTGTTAAAATGACTTTAATTAGAACTATTTTAAGTCTAGTTGCGGTAGAAGATTTGCATCTTGAAGAGTTAGATGTAAAAACAACGTTTCTCTATGGGGATTTGGAGGAAGAGATTTATATGTAGCAACCAAAAAGGTATGAGGTAAAAGGGAAGGAGAATTTTTTTGTAGGTTGAAGAAGAGCTTGTATGGCCTAAAGCAATCTCCAAGAAAATGGTATTTAAAATTTGATAAGTTTATGACAGAACAAGGATATAGTAGGTGTCATTTTGACCACTGTGTTTATTTCAAGAGGCTAGATAATGGAAAATATATTATTTTGTTATTGTATGTTGATGACATGCTTTTTGCATGGTCTAACATGTAGGATATAAATGTGCTCAAAAGAAAACTAGATAAATCATTTGTGATGAAAGATTTGGGTGCTGCAAAGAAAATCCTTGGTATGAGAATAACAAGAGACAGGAAAAATCACAAATTGACATTATCTCAAGGTGAGTACATAGAAAAGGTGTTTGGGAGGTTTAGAATGAAAAATGAAAGACCAGTTAGTACACCTTTGGTCATCCATTTCAATCTAATTAAGGATATGTGTCCAAAGACACAGGAAGAGATAGACTACATGTCCAAGGTTCCCTATTCATCAGTGGTTGGAAGCTTGATGTATGCCACGGTGTGCATAAGACCAGATATTGCACATGCACTTGGAGTTGTGAGTAGGTATATGAACAATCTAGGTAAAGAGAACTGGAAAGCATTACAATGGATTCTCAGGTATTTGAGAGGTACTACTTCTCGTGCATTATTTTTTTGGAGGTTCATACACTATTCTACATGGATATTTTGATGCAGATATGGAAGGTGGTAAAGACAGCAGGAGGAGTACCACAGGGTGTGTTTTTATTGTGGGTGGAACAACAATAAGATGGATTTTGAAACTACAATAAGTTGTTTCACTTTTAACAACGAAAGAAGAGTATGTTGTTGCTATAGAGGCTAGTCAAGAGATGATTTGGCTGCAGAGGTTCATGGAGGAATTGGGTAAGAAGCAGGGGAACATCATGCTGTAGAGTGACAACTAGAGTTCCATTAATCTTGCAAAGAACTCAGCCTTTAATTCAAATACTAAACATATACAGCTCAAGTACCATTTCATAATATCTATTCTAGATGAAGAGCTGTTAAATTTGGAAAAGATACATACTAGCTAGAATCCTGTAGATATCTTGACAAAGGTAGTAACTAGAGAGAAACTGAGATCCTGCTCGGTTTTTGTTTTCCCTCAAGAAGGAAAGTGAAAATGAGAAATTTTCCAAGTCCAAGGTCTAGAGCATAGTCTAGCAAGTGCAACAGCGATCGAGTTGTTGTGATCAGTCTCCAAGTGGGAGATTGTTGGTTGTGGAGCCTGATCTTCCAGATCCAAAGATATTATTGATCAGCCATGCTGTACACTCATCCAACATTTTTGTGAACCCATGGTATTTGGTGACCCGTAGTATTTTCCCATGTTATTTCCCCTATAAGATAAAAGCATTGTAATACGATTGAGTATTGCATTGTAGCATTGTAAACAATCTCTGTGATTGTGTGAGAGAGACTATGAGAGCATGAAAAGGAAGTGCAACGGGGTTGATGCAAGTTGTATCCCTTCATTTTGTTGAATGGTATATCAATAGAAAAGGAATGGTGATTTATGTGCGGATGTATCCCATATTTGGGTGAACCATGTTATATCCGTGTCTCTCTTGAACTATGTTTAATGTGTGTTGTATCTTGTTTAATGATTTAACTGTATAATTGTTATTGCTCTACGGTCCTATTTTCTAACAATTTGGCGATTTAGGATCTGTGATAGGAAATATAAAGGTGTCATATTTATTATATCTTTTCTTAGGATCATCTACCTCCATATAGATAGATAAATCTCCTCTCTTTCTCTTTTTTTCCCTGATTATTGCTCTGATACACCTTACTCTTCCATGATTTTCTAAATTCCCTAGACGTCCTCCAAAATGTCCTTGTTTTCAATCTTCTCCCATTATAGACTAGGAACATACTCATAAGGAGAATTTTTTATTGATACAGTTTGTTTGGATATGACTTGATGAGGGCCATATGCTCCCTTTTCTTCTTTTTTCTAGATTTAGTTGGATTAGAAAACTTTCCATGTATTGTAATGCAATTAACCATTTTATCTAGAAGGGTCCTACTTCTTTATGTAACAAGAATGTCATTTGTTTCCTAAAATTTCTAAAGTGCATGAGATATAATATGAGCCCATGAATTGCATATTCCATGGCTAATGCTCTCTTTGTAAGGAAGGATGGGAGATTATAAGGTTCTTCCTCAAAGACATACATCCTTATAACTTTATATTTCTCATACAAGAACCAATCTCCATCTCTTGTGACATGATTGAATTATATCGATTTCTTTTTCTCTTAAAACATCATTTGTGGTGTAGAATCATGTATCAAAATATACACAAGGTTCAACACTTTACCAGTAAATTCGATGTAATTGGAATTGTCAGTTCTTCTTTAAAATAAATTATTTCAATCATATACTAGCATTTGATTTCAACCTACATCTTATATCTTTAAGTTCATGATTTTGAAATGCTCATAATTCTCATATATGAACATAAAGAATAAGCATGAGGGATATATGAATAATCTAGGAAGGGGATATCCTCCAATTATTCATGTATGGATTGACTTAGGAAATTGCATAAATAAAGCTTGGTAGTACTGAGTCCCGGTGCAAGGGTTAAGTTGAGTAGAAAATATAGGATAGTATCATCCATTGTATTGCCATTTTCATACCCTATAACTGTGTGAATCAAGGAGATGGATTCCTTAGACATTTGAGAAAAAACTACAATGTTGTAGGGTGTTGGAGCTTGAGGGACCACAAATCCTTTTTCTAGGTTCTTAGATAAAAATTGGTTCCTATCATAAGGATGTAAGGTTTGGTAAGAGGTGGACATACTCTTTTCATTTATGATCTATATAGATAAAAAATATGGAATACAAAACATCCTTTGCAGGCTATCAACATCAATATTGCAGAGGGTTTGGAGTGGCTAGATGAAAAGATAACTCTTTTGATGGGGAAATACTGGGAAGAGAACCTTGGAAGAAAATCAGGAAAGTAAACTATGCATGGAAAAATGGATCAGGCCAATTTCAAATCCCATAGGTGGCATGGATCCTAGTATGAAAAATATAGGGAACAAGCTTTTCGTATAATATCATTTAGATCTGAATTGGTGACCATTGTGCAAAAAATATTCACATGGAAGTCATACACATTTTCATTCCTATAAAGTATGGGTTCAGGGAGCTTGTCTTTGATCCTATGAGACATTTTTATGGTGGTTAATTGAATGGTAAGGGTAAAATAATTTTTATTGGTAAATTAAGTGGGTAAAACTTTTCTTGCACTAAACTAGAGGTAAAAATGGAGGGTACAGTTAGGCACAGTAAATACATGATGGTTAAAATAAGATATGCAATAGAGTTGTTGTTTGTTAATGTGTACTAGTTAGGTACAAGGGAGATGGATGCCTTATATGTATTTGGAGAAACAATAATGGTTTTTTGAAATTCACAGTTCCTCCCTTTAATTGTTGAACTTTTTAAAAATTGGACACTTAGAATTTTTCAATTTGACACTTACGAATGATTTCATATGATCTCATTGGAGTCCCTAATTGCCACATGTAGGGGTTGGCCAATATAGATGTTGAGTTGCCATCCTTACATGCATGGACACATTGTCACTTTTCAACCTCAGGAAGAAACCACCATGGTTTCCATAAGTAGTAATGCTTGGTAGTCTTGGTGGTTTTGAAAAAGTTCCTTGGGGAGGAACGGTAAATAAATTTCTTCCATATGTCCCCAATGGTTTTGGGGGAAAGGCATACTTGGGCCAAATTTAGTTCGGGTGCACTTTATCAGTGTGCATCCTATTCATCGATATTTCATTCCTTATTTTTAATGCATGATTCCTTAGCAACTGATCGTTGATCCACACGTTTCCTACCGTAGAGTTGCATGAAGAACATGCTCCTTATCTCTCAAGAGATAAATATATCATTTTTTATCCTTAGGAAGTATTTTGGACCTTTGTACCCCTTCCAAGTCCTAAAAATTCTTGGTGATAACATGATCATTTATGTATACTATTAACAAATGTGATCAAACTCATCAATAATGATAATGAAGATACTAAGTGTAATATAACAAGTGTGAATATATGTTTTGAAATTGAAAACCTATAGACTCTAATGATTAGGGGACATTTATTTATTCCCACCATTGATAGAAAGGAATCGTACCACTGATGTCTACAATATCCAAGGTAGTAAAATAAATCTATATCATAATCCTAGAAAATATGTTTTAGAATCGATGGGGAATGATCCACTAGAAGGAGGGCATTAAGGAATACGCCATCATCAGGGACGATGTTGTAGAAGAAGGCCACATATTTAATGGAACAAACTAGTTGATTCTTAATGAAATGAGAAGAATGACATACTATATTCAATAGTTCTAATGATTTTCCTATATAGGTTAAACTTCCCTTGAACATAAGCACAACATGATAAGTGACAAAGGTTGCATTCACCCAATGATGAAAAAGACATAAGTGTATGATGTAAGAGACATCAACAAAATTATCGATAATGAATGAAGGAGTAATAAGTGGGGGGGTATAATACATAAATGATTTTAAATTTTTGATGCCATATTATAACCTGAATTGTGGATATAATGAATCAAGGAAATGTTTTTTTTAAAGGGTGACACAACTTGCTACAAGACATAAATAAGAACATGACTCTTTCCCTTACATCATTTTTAAATATTTGTTTTTTCTTTTTCTTTTTTATATTATTAAATCTTGAAAAAGAGTAAAATTATTCTACAGTACATGGGAGGAAACAAGTGTCAAGGGAAAGCAAACTAGTTCCAAGTGCATGTAACAAACCTATGTATAATGCAACAAACATGAGCAGGATAAGGATACTTAGGGTGGGTTTCCTCCTAGTAAATGGTGTCAAGTTGCAAAGAAAAAATGATGCAAGGTTTAATGATACCGAGATAATAAGTGAGGAATTATATAAATTGGTAAGCCAGACGCCAAAAAAAATATCAAAAGCATAAGTGGGAAAGATGCAATGCATTTACAATTTAAACAAAAAATTGTTGAGAGACTCCTTTTAGGAAATAGCCAACATAAAATATAAGGAAGAAGAATGCTTGTTAAAATAAAATTAAGGAAACATTAACAAGGGATTCTCAATCCTAAAATTAAAATAGGATATGTACCATCACACAGTAAGATCTAAACTATGGTACCCATGTGAGGGAGGCCCTATTTCAAAAGGAAACTTATTAGTATGGTAAAAGGATTAATGTTGTAATTCTCCAAAAACAACCTAAGGATGTTTGAAACTGAGTAAGATAATGCAAGATTCAAATTGAAGATGAACCTACCCTATATGCCAATTTATGAAACAATACTGGAAATTGACTCCATGGCTAAAGAAAGCATATTTCTAAACAAAGTTTTTGCAAAGTACACTGAGATATCTATAAACATTAACATAATTATTCCCACAAGAAAAAAAATATTTGGTTCGAGTAAATTGAATAATAAATTAAAATGTTACCATTCCTTTTTGAAAATGAGAAAGAATCGGAGTTTGGGTACAAGAACAACCTCAATCTTTAGAAATGATCATAGGAACAAAGAGAAAGTATCTTCACAACCATCAAAACTAGGTAATATATTTTAACTTGTTCTTTCCATTCATCACATATCCATAAAAAAGAGGATAGAATGGCATGAAAGAGAAAACAAAGATATTGACAATGAATTCCTTTACAACAATGAAGGTTAAGAAGCAATTCAGTTATATGGATTGAAGAAGTTAATTGAAATGTAAAACATGGAGGTCCAAAGTAGGTTGTTAAAACTATTGATTAGATATTGGGATTTAGAGGATGATGTCTTTGTATTAGGTGGTGAACCTCTCAAAATAGATATTGAGGATATTTACTTTCTCATGGGACTTTCCCAATGAGGAGAGGGACTACACACCAAAGTTCTAGGAGATGGAGCATGACAATCGAAGAATATGTTGCAATGTCAGTGTGTTGTCGGGTCTCAAAAGATTGGAACCCGAGTTCCAATACAAGATATAAAATGTTTGAAACTCAAGTTCATAACCATGATGATAGGTCATATCATAAAATAAAAATTAGAGCACAAGGGATTAGAGGCACAATTATTTTATTGAGTAAGGTGTTTTGAACACACCATGTTTGATTATTGTATGACACTCTTTAGATGCATGAATTCTTAATTTACTAAATGAAAAAATAGGAAGATGAAAACTATTAGTTTTGGAAGCATCTTATGCAATTTATTTTTTGAAAGTGTATCTTCCATTAGCCCATGGGTATATGTAGAACCACAATCTCTAAGGATCCCTTCCATGGATCAGTGCACAAGTATAATGTTATGACTTAGAGGTAGGTGTAATACAAGCCTATATGATGATGATTTCTTTTCTTGGTGGGGGTGGCAAGTAAAAGGAAGCAACAATTATCCATATTAAGGAATGGATTTTAGTCAATATATTGACATGGTAGTCCCTTCAGGAAGTGCATTTGGTGCAATTGATAAGTTTCTTTTTAATTTTGAAATTTAATATTTTCTTTATGAATTTTATCATATATTTGAAGCAACAAAACGTTTTTTATGCATATATTGATATATCGATAACAATCACGTGCATATATAGGTCCTTCTCGATATTAGGGATACGCCCAGTCGAGGAGGAGGCTAAGGATATGAGACTCAACTAATGCTTCTAAGACTATAAAAAATGTTAAAAGAAACGTTCACCAATTAACTAATGGAATACCCAAAGTTGTGATCAAATACTTGACATAAATAATACATGGACAAGTAGTGGGAACACCTAGACCTTGGGTTAAAATACTCAAAATAATGGTCATTATAGTAATGTACTTTCATAAGGGACAAGGTTCTCCATATAAGTAACATGATTTTAGGTACGAGGTTGACAATACCCTTTTAAATATTGTGAGATCTATTTTTTTATTTTTATTTTTTGACATATTTATATACAAACATTTTATCTTGGATTATCTATATACATGAGAATGTGTAATATTTACTTGATGGTTGCTTGTACTACAAATGTTATAAATGTAAATTTAGTACATAGTTAGCATATGCAACTATGATATCGTTCAATATCCTTGGAACATGAGTATAAATCATATAAATAAACTATATTTAAAGAATACATACGAGAAAAAAATAACAAAACAACATAGGATCATGAACCCGATACTCGCCATTTAATTGAGAAATGACCAGTTTCAAATCTAAATGAAATTCAAGATAAATGATACCATTTAAATGGGATCACAAAGGATTTGTATAACAACAATGTACTCATCCATATTTTTGTTTGTTGTCCCTAATCAAGCACCACCTGAAACAACTAACTAACTAAATGGTTCAAATAAATCACAAGAGGAATGTTTTTCTCTATAATGACTAGTGCCATTCGTGAATCCTACATAAAGAAATTTTTTACATGACATTTGATAATACAAGTAATGAATCTAAGTAATTCACAAGCCAAGAACATATGTACAACATGTACAAATAAGTGCATGCCTAGGCATAATACTTCTTTAAATAGAATCCATTTTTAGGGTAATCCATCTTACTTTCTCGTAATATGTTATCTCATATGCACTTTTTTTCAAAAATTCGGAGACAATATAGGGTCCGAGCCACAAATAATTAAACTTACCTACCCCTAAGGGGTCTTTATCTCAAACACAAAGTAAGATGAGGGCACCTTTAGAAAAAACCATAAGATGGACATATTTATCGTCTTTACTCTTTACATGTTTCTTGTGTGCTTTGTTCACCATTGAAACATATTGATGTTCTTCTTCAAGACGTTCTAGGAGAACTAGGAACTCCTCTAAAGATGAAGTATTGGGTAAAAGTTGAACAACTAACTTCAATGAGGTAATATCACATTCAATTAGAAGGACCGCTTCAACTCTATGAATGAGTTGAAAAGGAAAAAATCTATAGTAGTCCTAATAGTAGTTCAATATGCCCATAAAGAAGGATAAAGCATAATATGGAAATTAGACCTAATTGCATTAGCTATCCTCTAAAGCATGGTCTTTAAAGTTTTATTTCCATGTTGTACTTGACCATTGTGGCGGGTTAAAATGGTGAATAATGTTCTTGTTTAAACCCCAACATAGTGATCAATTTGGTTATCGTGTGATTTTGAAAATATTGACCATGATGAGTGGCAAGTTAACGTGGGATACCTACTCTTGTAATGATGTGATGAAATACGAAATAAGTGGTGGTTTCCCCATAAACGCAAAAAGTTGGCATAACTTCTGTGCCCCATTTGGTAAAATAATTGACAACCACTATAATATATTGATGTTCCCTAGACAAAATTGGGTTGCAAGTTATAATGATAACGAGAAACAATGGACCAAGATGTGTGTGCATCTCTTTAGTAAATATTTTACAAGCATGAAACTTCTTAACCACTTATATACACAATTTAAATATTATCATCCAAAAATATCCATCACATAAAATTTTATGCCTAGTCACAAGTCCAAAAAGATGACCTCCATAGGCTTCTCTGTAAGAATCATTTAAGATAGAATCATCTCCTTCATGAGTCACGAAATGGTGTGCAATTGATCAACTCCATGGTGATACAAATTATCTCCAACATTCAGATAATTCTTTGCGTTATGACAAAGTTATTATCACTCATCTCTTGAAAAATAATGAGGACACTTCATAGTTTGAAGATATAAAAGGATATATCCATATCATGTATCCGATGAAGAAATAAAAAAGATGTGCTCATACAGAAAGAGTCATATTCAATACTATCATATTCTTCACAGGGGAACTTTGAGATAAGTTTAGAAACTACCAAGGATTTATTTGACTTAGATAATTGGAATTCTTAGTCAAATTCCTATAAGATAACAATCCATTTACTAAATCCTCCCCGCTGCCCCCCCCCCCCCCCCCATTATTTGTCGGGTGAAAACATACTAAAATGGGTTGAGTTCTGCAACAACTATGGTTTTGCGTAGCAATATATAATGAGATATTCTTTGGACTACAAAAACAATTGCTAAGGCTACCTTATTGACATGAGAATACTTTATTTTAGTCCCAACCAATGCATGAGTAAGGTAATAGATCACATGTTATTGAAGGTTGTCATTTTCTTGAACTAATACAATGGAAATTATGGAATCTAATTCAACCACATATTTAAAAAAATTTTGTGTAATGTAGAGGGCTATGCAAAAAAGACATGAGAGTTTGTTTAAGAGGATCAAAATATATTTGGAAACCTTTGTCCCATATAAATGGGACTTCTTTCTTTAGTAACCACATAAGACCTTTAATACTCTTACTATCATAGTTAATGATGAAAAGAATGAGAAAGTTGGCTTTTCTTTGCAAACTTTAAAGTTGGATAACATTTGAAAGAGGACGTAAGTTAACAATGGCTTCCAACTTTAAATGATCCACCATGATTCCCTTGTTAGAAATTAAAAACTATGATCCGTCTAGATTCCGCACAAAAATACAATTTGGGGGATTCAATTGAAACTCGTAATGCATCGTTCAAACAGAAGGTGAAAGTGGTGTGGATGATCTCACCTCTTATGAGAATGAGATGGTTGCTTGTACTACAATTACGATATCAACAACATTTCACTTGCATACCCAAAACTATTAATGAGTGGGAGGAGATCGTATGATAATGATACAAAATGTTTAGAACCTCCTTCCACACATGGGAATAACGATTGGTTTAAACATTGAATCATATGTCAAGCATCAACTTTTTTCATATTCCGAGAATCAACTTTAAAGAAGTTTTACCTTCACTTGTAAGAAAATTGCAAACTATCCCAAAACTTATAATGGTATGAAAATGATTTTGACACGTAGCATTGCAATGGCACTTGGAATAAACTAAGATAGGATAGATTGATGAAACTAAGATACCAAATTAGCACTTGTATTCCTTCTATACGTTAATGTACTTCACGTGGCCGAGGGAAGTGTCATAAGTATAAGAGTACATGGATATATAGAAGTTAAAATGATTAATTTAAATATTCATTTATACAATAATGCATTTTAAGATTAGGTTAAATCTAATTAGCTCATTCACTTAAAGAGGTTAAATTTAGAAAGGGAATACAGGTTTAAACACCTTAAGAGTGTGTAGTTGAAAGAAGATATCTAAAAATCTAGCCATATTAAAGGTTGGTGTGGTTGAGAAGAAGTGCTAACCCTAAGTGATTTTAAAAACTTAGATACCTCTAAATTACACTTTCTAAACAAACAATAAAAATGCACTCGCTTCACAGCAAGTAAGAAATGTGGATGAAAAACATTTGTTAAGCCAAAAAAATGCATTTTAAAATTGAAAGCAAGTTTTTATTTGAGTTTCTAATTTAAATCGATTGTAACTTCAGGTTTAAGTAATGCGAAGGATAACAGTAGAGTGATAAGTTAACTATGTTGTTAGTCTATAAAATCAAGTTAAGGATGTCCCATTGTGACATCAGATTTGCTGAAGCTGCAATGAGGAACCATATTCTTTTATACGTCAAAGAATGTCATCGTTTTTGCTTCGAAGATTCTTTTCAACCGCCCTTCTTTTCTTTTTGTCTCTTTTCTGGGACGTTGGATCCAGTCACAAAGGGAGGTCATCGCAACACCGGAGGAAATATTACGCGTAAGAAACGAAGGTCACCGGAGGAAATATTACGCGTAAACTTTACTCTTTCTGTTCTTACTCTCCTCTTCTCATTTGGCTTTGATCGTTGTTTGAAATGCTGAGCAAGAAAACTCCAAAACTTTTATGACCCAGCTTACATCAATCTAAAAAGCAACAAAGTGTGCTAACTGCAAACCGAAGAAACCTACCCAAATATACCGTTTGCTTTGAACAGAATGAGATTCTCTGTTTTCCTATTATATAAGTCATTTGCCCATCTGCATTCTCTTCCATAGCAACTGGTTCTGATAATTATTTCAAGATTGGTTAGAATTCAGCGAAGGAAGCTGCGACTTCAATCCTCTTGCGTTCTATTCATAAATAGTTTGAATTCAAATTGCTTGTTCGCTGTTTTGGGTTACAATGAGCAAAGAGTGCAGTATAATGGCGGATGAATTTGTTGATCCAAGGTGCCNCTATTCATAAATAGTTTGAATTCAAATTGCTTGTTCGCTGTTTTGGGTTACAATGAGCAAAGAGTGCAGTATAATGGCGGATGAATTTGTTGATCCAAGGGGCCATTGCCGGCTCAGACAATGGCAGATTACAAGCGATGATGGTAACAGCTCAAGGAAGCGTAGTACAGATTCTTGGATATCATTGAATCTCCTCCTGATTTCGCTGTTAGTGCTTTCTCTTCTCTATCAGCCAGTGGAGACTACGCGTACAGTCAACGCATGTCGGGAAAAACAAAGGGACTGCATGCAGGCGATTGATCGGCCGGCTCATCAGGTTCAGGTCACGGGATCGACTCCCCGGCGTCTCTCTTCCGATCAGAACGAATTCAATGTTCCAGCTGCTGCTTCTCCCGACCGTATTGCCCGCCGAAGCCCACCTTCGCCTTCTGCTAACTCTCGGCGTTATAACGCGAGCGCACACGAAGTTCCCAGCGGCCCAAATCCAATATCAAATCGATAGAAACCACGGTTATTTGGTTCGTTAACGTAACATATCAGCACTATAAACTAAATCACTAGGCTTCTTTAAGCCTGTTTGCTAAAGATCACATTTTAGATCTTTTGGTAGCATAATTTTAATATCTAGTTTATGTATTTTTGTGTGGAATAACCATATAGTTTATGTATTTTTGTGTGGAATAACCATAGTAGGAGGAGAGATCCATTTTACAGATCAGTAGTCAGAGATGTGTAACTCTTCTTTTGCTTATGTAGGAGTTAATATATTTTTTTAATGAAATAATAGAATATTATAAAATAATAACAAGTTAAGTAACATCTTAAAATTATAAAATAATAATATATTCACTATCTTTTCTACTCTTCCCTTTTAATATAAATTTAAAAATAGATTTACATTTCAAGATATTTGATCCTTCCTACCTTTAGTAAATCTCTTTTTATCTAAGCTAATTAAATATTTGTCCCTCCGAGTTTTTCTAACCTTCTTCGTTGACTGGAATACCACCATCTCCTTTCCTCGATCCCGCAACGTGTCAAAATTAAATAGAGAGGGCAACATTTTTTAAAGGTAATATTAAAAAGCAAAGGCTTTCCGTTCACTTTCGGAAATGTTGTTATGTTTTAAAAATGATAATACTAATAAACCAATGACCTCTTAAAATAAAATTATCTACTCACTTCTTAGATATTGAAATGCTTTCCAACTTGCCATAACCCTATGATAAAATAGAATTAAATCTATTCACTTTCTAGTCGTGAAAATGCTTTCATGTTAAAAGAACGTGATAAGATATTGCTCAACCCCCCCTATTTTTCATAATGAAAACCCCCCCTTTATGAATGAACGTGATAAGATATTGCTCAACAAGGTGAATCATCTTTGTGAGAAGACCGAAGTACAAGCCAAGGTATTGCTTCATATGTCTGTTAAAAACAATATAATTCCTCATATCAAAGATTGTAAGTTGTCCAAAGATCCATGGGACAAACTCAAGAGTTTGTATGAGACCACAAATTCAAATCGAATTTTATTTTTGAAAAATGGAAGCAAATCAATCCATGACTAAGTTTATTGAACTCATATCAAGGATTTAAGTGATAAATTGGGGGGTATTAGGGAAAAGATGTCCAATACCGATTTAGTCACCATTACATTAAAGGTTTTAGTTCCAAACTATAATTTTTTTATTTCAGCACTTGCAACAAGACAAGACCCCCCTACTTTTGTAGAACTTAGTGGTATTTTTATACAAGAGGAAGAAAGGATGAAGCATTATGATCAGGATTCACGAAGTTTAGAGCTAGTGATGATTGCAACAAGGAGACATTCTACACATAGTGAAAACCAACAGAATAGAAATATAGGCATATTTCACACAAGGGAGAGAGGTATGCCACATTCTAAAGTTTATGCTATTTTTTTGTTAAGAAAGGACATGAACATTTTGTTTGCACAATGAAGAAAGTTATATATGGTATGAAACAGGCCCCTAGATGATGGTACATAAATATTGATTCCTTCTTTATATAGAAAGGTTTTGTGAGAGGTAAAAGTGATCCTAACCTTTATATTAAGAAAGATAAAGAAGGAAACATTTTCTTGATATCTTTGTATGTTGATGATCTCATTATCACAGATAGTGCAAATAAGTTGACTGCATAAATTAAAAGTCATATGTCACAGAAGTTTGAAATAAAAGATTTGGGTGTTTTGCATTATTGTTTAGGACTTGAATTTTGGAGAGAGTTTGGTAAGACCTCAATCACTCAAAGAAAATATGTAAGGGAAATTCTTAACAGGTTTAATATGAGTGAATGCTAAGCAGTTTCAATTCCTTTAGATTAGAATGTGAAGTTATACAATGATGATGGATATAGAGCAACATATGGTACCTTATATTGGAAACTTGTGGGAAGTTTGAATTATCTCACAACTAATAGACCAGATATATCATACTCAGTAAAAAAACATTAATTAATTCATGGCTAAGGCTTGTGATACTCATTGGAAAGTAGCAAAGATTGTCCTGCGATATTTGAAAGGAACGATTAATTTTGGTCTTATGTATACTGATGCTTTTGATGTTCAGTTGGAAGGTTGTTCTAATTATGATTGGGCCAACAATCCTGATGACAGGAGTTACCTCAAGACATGCATTTCATATTGGTTCAGGGGTCGTATCATGGGGCAGCAAGAAATAACCAACTCTTTCTTTTCCTTCCATAGAAGTTAAATATAAAGCTTTTTCTAGTGCAACATGTGAAGTCATTTGGTTTAGAAGAATTCTTGAAGATATTGAAGAAAAGCACAAAGAGCCTACATAAATTCATTGTGATAATCAGTGTGCATTAAAACTGGCACACAACCCAATATATCATGAAAGGTCAAAGCATTTTGAGATACAACACCATTTTGTGAGAGATAAGATTGAATCAAAAGAAAATGATTTAATCTATTGTAATACAAGAGATAATGTAGCTGATATATTTACCAAACCTATTGGTATAGTCAAGTTTGAGGTTCTTAGGAAGATGTTGGGATTGGTAGAAAATTGATTTCTCCTTTAAGGGGGGATGTTAGAATATTGGAGAAATGTTTGTGATTGGGTTGATGTGTGTCATTCTAGAATAGTTAGATTGGTTTGGAGATCCAATTAACTAGGATCTAATTTATTGGTTTCATTTCTATATATTGTACATATGTATGCATTATTAATTAGATTGATGTTTACAATCTCCTTGTGTGCGTGAGCTTGGCTAATCGATCT
Source organism: Pseudotsuga menziesii (assembly GCA_001517045.1). Lineage (NCBI taxonomy): Eukaryota > Viridiplantae > Streptophyta > Pinopsida > Pinales > Pinaceae > Pseudotsuga > Pseudotsuga menziesii. The sequence goes on along the minus strand of LPNX010417067.1, from coordinate 1,581,391 downwards.
ATTGTGCTTATTTGTGTTGCATCTATCTTAAGTAGTTGTGTGTTCCATCATAACTGATGTTTCACGAGTTTTAAAAAAAAATAAAAATTAAAGTTATTTAATTGTTTATAATTAATTCTAGAAAAATTAACATATTTTATAATATTAATTAACATACCTTAAAAATATTTTATTATTATTATTATTATTATTATTACTGTTAATTTTTTATAAAGAAAGTAAATTATTACACATTTTTTAATAACAATGTAATGTTTTTATAAGATATGATAGATTATGTTGCTAAAAATATATATACATAAGTTTAGATGATTGATCTTCCACGTGGGAAACTAGACTATCTACAAAACATAAGGTTTTCATTGTGACTCAACATTATCCTACAATCATTGTCTTTGAAGAACCAATCTTTTAATTTCCTTTGTCTAATAGCCTTCCTAATATATCTAAAATAATTGAAACCATAACTAGTATAACTTATGATAAAAGGTGAATAATTAACATAAATAAGACTAAGGAGCCTCATCATCAAAAATTTATATCTCGTACCTAAAAATAGAACACTCCTTATCTATTGATTCATTTTCCTCAAATTCCATACCAGTGGTGGCTAAATAACAAGCAGATTAAGCTTGATACACACTCTTTTAACCTGATCATAAACTTGTCCATCTAAAATAGAATATCCTTGCATTCCTCTCTAATATCAAATGGATATTTCCTTAGTAATGACTCCATTTTCCAATATACATGAAAGAAAAATAAATCTATTAGACTTGCTATACGTTGATGTGTTTGGTCTAGTCAATGTTAAGTCTCTATGAGGAGCCTCATATTTTTTCATAGTCATAGATGATGCATATAGGAAGAATTGGGTCTATCCCATAAAAGGTAAGCATGAAATATTTGAAAATCTTCAAAATTTTCATGTTGGTGTTGAAAGAGATACTACAAAAGTGCTCAATTACTTGAGGATATATAACGATGGAAAGTATTTCTCCAAATATTTCAAGGACTATTGAAACATGTTTGGGATAAAACATGATAAGATTTACCCATAGTACTCCTTAGAAGAATAGTACTGCAGAAAGGGTGAATCACACTACCATGAAGAATGCGAGGACAATGTTTTCAAATTTTAGATTGGAAAAGAATTTTTGGGAAGAAGTAGTGAGGTCATGTCACGTCCCCGGCCCTCCGACCGGCGAAGAGGACGCGACGAACATCAAGCATACGGGCAAACAACCCCATGAACATAAACAGGAAAAATAATGCTGAAATTAAAAGCTTATCATAATGCATACAAGGATGCATAATTCATCAACATACACAGTTACTCAATAATCAGCGGAAGCAACACACACATACGTTTCCAGCATTCACATGTTCATCATGATTATTTAATTGACATCAAATATATAATTGCAGAGATGAAATATAGACAGCAGACTTATCTTTTGGTGAAGAACTTGCCCGCAACCAGCTACGTCGCTACAACGTTCCAACCAACCATAGGCCAGCGAGCTCATCAATCTCTCAGCAATGCTGCCACCCCCGAGCTGGGCATGATTCCTCCAAGACTAAGGGTCAATTGCAGGTTTACACATAACCAAGGGGATACAATCAGTAACCACACACAGCTGGGTTTGACAGGCCCTCAACAATCGGCCAAGCCAGCACAGTCCGAAGACCAACCACGGCCTACCGCAGCAACACAATCCCTTTACAGCCCTGTGAAGAAGGAAAAACAACCAGGGACAGTACCAAACCAAAGGTGAGTCACAGCTCAAGTCCACAAGCCAACACAGATTTGTTCTAGGCCCTAACGTGGCCAAACAACTTAGCTACAGCACCCAAAACTAGGGTATAACAGCAGCCCAAACACCCAATGGATGATGGCAACGATTCACAACCCACAATGAATAGTAAACAACACTCCCAGCATAGCCATGGGAGACTCATCCCAACGACTATGGCAATCAACAGCCACAACTCACAGTGCAAACGATGGCAGCTATACACAGTCCCAAACAGCAGGGAAAACTCAGCTAACGAAATGTGGGGAAGATGACAGCTCCCATCCCACCATGAAATAGCGGAAAACTACACAGTCCGATGATGGGGAGAACAGACTCTCAGCATGGAAAGGAGGAGAACACAACCGCAGACCATAGTTGACAGCATACACATCCACAATCAGCATGGGGAACATATACTTACCACTGAATTGGTGTGAAACACACCGGCACACAGCC
>LPNX010417067.1:1452096-1577482 GCA_001517045.1 Pseudotsuga menziesii | reverse complement strand
TAAAATTATGGAAAAAAATAAGAACAAACATTGCATCATCCATTACAAGAGATCCTACTAAAAACATACCACCATAGCTAGTTCATAGGTACACTCATAAGCCCTCACAAATATATCCTCCCTCAAGCTATATTTTGTTAACTAATGAAGGAACCTAATTATTTTTAGGAGGCTTGTTATGATGTGCATAACAAAAATTGGAAGAAGGCTATGCAAGAATAAATGAAATCCCTAATGGGAAAACAAATAAGGAGTTAGTAAAGATTTCGGAAGGAAGAAAATCTCTATAAAACAAATGGGTATACAATATCAAGCATGAGGGTGAAGGGAATAAGGAAAGGTACAAGGGAAGGTTGGTGGTAAAAATATTTTTCCCAAATGAAGGTATTTGCTTTATTGAAAATTTTTCACTTGTTGTAAAATGTCATCCATTAGAGTTATTCTTGGTATTGTTGCTACTTTAAACTTGGAGTGTGAACAATTAGATATAAAAACCTTTCTTCATGAAGAATTGAAGGAGGATATTTACATGTTGCATCTAGAAGGATTCAAAATAGAGGGTAAATAAAGCTTGGTTTGTAGGTTGAAAAATAACCAATATGGGATAAAATAGGAACTTCACCACTGGTATAGTAAATTTGTTTTTTATGTTGTAGCATGGTTTTATAAGAATAAAGGATGACCATTGAATTTACATCAAGATGTATGACCAAGAAAAGTACATTATATTATTTCTATATGTGGATGACATGCTAATTGTTGGACATGATAAGAATTTGATTGATAGATTGAAGAAGGATTTGGGCAGCCAATTTCCAATGAAGGATTTGGGTCTAGCACAACAAATATTGAGCATGAGGATCATACATGAAAAAATAAAAATAAAAATTTGTGTTGGTCGCAAGAAAGATATATTGAGAAGGTTCTTAATAGGTTCAATAGGAAGGATGGCAAGCTAGTTGTCCCACTTCAAATTGAGTGTTTATTTGTTCCCTTGTAATGACAAGGAGAAGGAGGAAATGGATAAAATTACATATGCTTAAGCAATTGGTAGCTTAATGTATGCCATTGGTTGTTTAAAACATTTTCAAGTGCTACAATGTCTTTGGCATTTAGGATACACAAATCAATAGCCCTCTCCACAACTAAGGCATAGTACATAGCTGAAATAAAGGCTTGCAAAGAGATGTTTTGGACGTAGTGATTTATAGGAGGATTGGGAATAACATACGCCAAGCATGCGTTGTACCGTGACATTCAAATCACCATTCACATGGTGAAAAACTAAAAAATGTACTCAAGAACAAGCACATTTACACATAGAAAATATTCATATTACCAAGAACCCTACTAACATTCTCACTAAAACTTACCAATATACAAGCAAGGTATTTGTACAATATCCAAGCATGGGGGTAACTTGATGTATAGTTTTTGGATGTACAACAAAGTATTTTTGGAGCAACTTACATAATAAGAGCCTCCATTTACTCTCAAGAAGGCATAATGTTAGTTAATGAACCTAAATGCAACACCCCGGTTTTGACCTCGTTGCATTAAACGTACATGATGTATATATTGTAAATAATCATGGTGCGGAGCTAAAGGCCAAGGCCCCACCATTGATTGGTTATGCTATGTTTCATATTTAAATTGTCACCGATGGTATATCGGGGCATGCGGCATACATATTGAGTTTTGTTATCATGTAAATATGTATCTTTAATTAAATAACCCAACTAGCTACGTTCGCGGGAACTAAATTGGGAAGGGGCATGATTTTGACAAGGATAAGGGTGGGGAAATGTCAAACCTTGGGCAATGAGGGAAAAAGCCATGCATTATCTTTCCTTGTTTTATCCAACCACCACCATTAAAAATCTCCGCTGTTGGTTGGAGCAGTTATTGCTGGGGGTGGAGTGTGGCAGGACTGTCAGTCCTTGCCCACACACACACTCCACCAGTGGATTGAACCTCCCGATGGGCAGAGGAATGAATACTCCTCTCATTCCATTCTCTCTGTTGTTGTTCATCGTCCTGCAGGGATGGAAGTTCCATTGATTCTCAGGCAACCAGGAGAGGGAACTGTTTCAATGGTCATTCGCGTCTCAACAGGGAGCAAGCTGGGGGCCATTCGGTCACTTTTATCCACGATTTTCCTATGAAGGGCCATTCACTTTTTCGGCTGTATGATCTCCTTACAGACTGGTATGGCCGTGTAATTTTCTGTCATTTCAATGTTGAGATTGGGACCGTTGTGCTTACCGTGAGTTATGGCTGCCGCTATACTCCTTAATATTCGTTGTGTTGCTGTGGTCTCCCTTATGTTGTGATTGTGGTGGTTTTCTTTACATTTGGGGTCTGGTGCAAGTTTCTCTCACGCACAGGTTGGGAGTTTGCATTTTATCTTCCCCAGTGTGGTCTATGTAAGTCTTCCTGGCAGTTTCATTGCCCAGGACGGGCTGTTGTTTTCCCCATGTTATGAGTTGTGTTCACTGATACGTTTGTGACTGTTAAAATTCGCCCAGGAGTTTGTTGCAGCTGCAACAATTTCCCAAAATTCCAAAAAAAATTAGGACCCTCCTTTTGCTTGGATTAGTTCTTTGTCCTTGAGTTAATTCAATGATGTTCCAAAAAGAATTTCTAAGTGCTTGGATTGAGCTACCAATTGTTTTGATTCCTCCTTTGATGCTTGAAGCAATCAAATGTTTGATCAAACTTTATCGCTGCCTTTGGATGCATTTTCAGCATGTTCAAATCAGAATTTTCTTTGGTTAAAGCTTCCACCGTTGTGGCAAAATAGTGAGTCTTGACTTCGACTTCCTTCCCGATTTGTTTTTTTTCACATCGGCTACTTTTGTGTTTTGGCATCGGAACTTGTATCACTTCTTCTCTCGCCGTTGCGGATGGTGGTACACTTTATGGTTCTGTCGTTGTGGAAGAGAGAAACACTAGCCTTTCCGATGTGTAGTCGTTTTGCTTCCGATTCATACTTTACCCATTGTGGATGGATTTATCCTTTGCGGCTCCGATGTTGCGGATCTCGTTTCACTATTATTAGTCTCCCGAGGTTCCAATATGCATGTCTCCGTGGATGGCTTAGAGCTTTGGCCGTCCACCGTTGTGGAAGGAAGTTTGCTTTCAACTTCCGATCCAAAAGTGGTCCACCATCCGATATGTTACTCGCCGTGATAGTTTGACCGTATGTATATATGTGAGGTCGGGGGGCTTGTTGGATTATTCTATTGTTATTCTTTAACTGTCGTTCTCTGTCGCTATCGTGTTGTCGATCGCTCGAGCTTGTTCGGACCCTATTACCGGTACCCGCGTCCAGGTGGCAAATGTAGAAGCTGGACCGTCTTCGTCCCACCATACACACTGGATACACATCAGTGCCAGGTAGGCTTCTATTGCCTTTCCTCATTCCGTTGAGCATTTGGTGGTTTTGGTTTTCCACAGTTATGTGTTGCGACTATTTCTTTCTCCATAATTGCATGTATATATTGTGGTTCTTGGTGGCATTGTTGTCCGTGGGGAGGGGCATTTTGACCGGCATAGTAGTTTTTCCCCACCGTCGTTGTCGTGCGACCCTGCGCGTAGAGGATGAGGGGGTTTGGTGCAGACGACCGTTACGCTGTCTGCACCAAGCCACTCTGTATGATAATGTTGTGGGTCGGAATAGGTTAGTCGTGACCTTTTCCTTTAGGTTTGGACGGTTGGTCCCGATTTTATGCTACCTGCATCTTTTAAACCCAAGGCATTTTCACCTACACTGTTCCGCCCAATCTCTTTCGAGCTCAGCATCGAATTCCTAGCCGATTGAAAGGGATGTGCCACTGCTCTTAGTTTATTGACCATGGCATGCACAGAGAGCCGAATTTTGTTGCATATTAATGTAGATTTATTTTCGTCTTGAATGTGGTTGATAGAATTGTTTAATATCATACAACAGTGGTAGCTTGCATGTTTTTAACTGCATATAACTGTTTTCCATCATGCTGGACATAGACTAAGTCACTGAACACTGCACATTGTGTTTCAATGGTTCTATTAGTTAGGCCATCTCTGCTTATATACATGCATATATTTGCTTCATTGACCGATTGATATCATGTTAAACATAGAAGAAATGACACACTGCACACTGATGTATATAAGTTTGTTACTCATCCAAAATGGCTTAATGTTACAATTTTATGGTAGGAAGAGTTTGCAATGTTAAAGAGGAAAAAGAAGAAGGCCCCTGTGGTCGAGGAAGAGCCCAAAGTAGAAACTGTCACCAAAATTGAATATATATATGAAGACACTAACTGTATTTTTGGGGTTGAACCTGAATACCAGTGGGGGGAAATATATAGACTGATCACACGCAGAGAGGTTCCTGACATGGGCTTAGAAGAAGAGTCCATATATGCCAACATAGAAAGATCTTTACTAATGAAGATCACCACCAGACCAGAGTTGTTCCCGTGCTCTGAAGTAATCAGTTAGATTCTGCCCCGGGCAGATGTCACAACAATGATTCTGGAAAATGTTGAAAGACAGGGCTATGCTGCATATAGCCCTAGAAATGTAGCGTTGGCTTACCACCTGCCAGAAGCCCAAATATTTTTATCTGATGACTGGCTGAACAACATCAGAATGGACCTGGTAGAGACTCTTAAAAAGATGTCGTTGCAGGGAAAACATTATAGATATAGACCGACGGGTGATTACGATACGACAAGCTTAAGGGCCCCCTATAGGTTCATAGCTTTAATGTTGAACAGGATCTTTGGAAGAGCCCATGGCAGGTTCTTCAAACTGGAATGGATACCCATCATTTTTTATGTTGCAACCCAGGGGATGTGCAGAGAGAGATGAAGTCTTCTAAGGCTGAATTGCAGGTCCTCCAAGTGGAGAGACAAGTTATGGAAACTACACGGGATTATCTAGAGAAAGTGCAGAAAGAATATCAAGAGATGAAGATGGAAAAGGAACGGTTGCAGGAAAAGGTAGAAGAGATAGAAGAGCAACAAAAGATTATCTTGGAGGCCAGTGAGCTGCACACCCAGGAACAAGGAAAGAAACAGTAAGAGCAGATTTCTTCTCTAACAATTGCTCTGGAGGAAGCAAGGGAGCAGCAGGTTAAACTCCAGCCATTCAAAGAGCATGTCTTAGACCAGAAGGCTAAGATGCTGCAGCTACAAATTGCTATAGAAGGAGAGAGGTGCAAAGTGTTGCAGGTAGATAACTGATTGGAGGAAATCCTGGAGACCTCCTCTTACTTTGTAGATAGATCTCAGGACGTCCTTGAAGTCCTGACTACAAGAATGGCAAGGCTGGAAGACAATGAAGAAACTCCAGTAGAACTACCATAAAAGGATCCACAGGCCCTCAAGGGGGATTATGACTTGCTGGAATTTGCTATAAATACCACGAAGGATTTCAAAAAAGCAGTTAAGAAGATGAAAGGAGCATGCACCGAGTTTTTCAGAAGGCTTCTCATTACCTACAACCGGTTCCAGATAGAGGCCGAGCAGAGACTTGAGGATTTCCGGGATCACAACGCCTTTGTGGAGCTATTGCAGAAGAGATACCGGGAGGAGGAAGCTAAAGTACAGCATATTAAAGCCCTGGATGATCAGATCTTGAGGAGCGAAGTAGATAATTCAGCTATTAGCATGCAGCTTCTAGAGGATCAGCTTCGATTGAGTGCAGCCAGGATTGAGGCTATAAAAAAATAGGCTGCTAAGTTTGAGATAAATATTCAGTTTTTAGAGCCTTGTGCATTTGAGGGCATTGCCTCTAAAGCTTCAGCATGGAAGAAATTTCTAGATGCCCAAGTGGGACCCTCCTCGTAAAGGATCGGTCACTTTTTGTAATATGTAACATTTTGTAAAAAACATTTGAGAAAAGTCAAGCATTGGGAAACGAAGAGTTGGGAAGCCCAAAGGTTACTTTGGGAAGCCCAGCCGTCTCACCATTTTGTATAAAGGTAGAAAGCTTAGAAGGGAGAAGGGGTTTTTTCCCAGTTAGACATGAAAGCAATATTGTAAGAAGAACTACTTTTTTTTGCAATAAAGAGTAACTGTTTGCCTGTTGGAGAAAGATCAGTGGGACTTTCAAATGTGATGCCGTGGATGGTGGAAAGGTGAACTATTTTGTTTTTTCAGCTTTTGTCCATTAACCGTGAGATCGTTCTAATGCTTAGAACCTATGTTCTTGTTTAAATGATTTCTGGTTTATTTTGTGGAATTACCACCATGAGTAATGTATGTTGTTCATAAAACAATTGGCTATCTGATTGTTGAAATATCTTTAATCGTTCATGTGTTGTAGGAAGAAACATCAACTACCTATAATTTCTATTTATAATGCATGCACAATACACATTACTCATAATTAAATCACAGTTTGCTCCCCGGGGATAGATAGGTAGATAGTTAGTTTTATTTCATTACTGCATATGTGATTGAGATGTTTGTGAGTGCCAAGACGAGAGGTAAGAACGTGTGCATCACATTGTGACTGCCCCTTGCATCCCCATCACCCGGCATGGTTAATTAGGCATATGCATATCATACTTAAGTCAAAAAATACAAAAATATACACGGTGGACCGGGCCGCAACCAGTAAAACCCTCATTTTTGTTACTTTGACTTAGGGTAGCCGGACCGCAAACCAGACGGATTCCCCATACCAAACAGTCACGGGCTAGTTGGGAACGTTGAATGGGGAGAATCCCTTGCTGTTGTTGCCTACGAATTTCCAGGCCTCAATAGTTCTGGCGCTAGAAGAAGGGCCACCAGTGCATGGCTGGCCGTGGAAACTTATTTTTCCCAATATTACCCCACCAGTAGATGTTTGAAGCTTGTAACCTGACCCAAGTACTTACAGGTTTCGGTTATACCTTTGAAGTAAGAAAGCCTGTTCTCACCCTACATTGCTCTTTACTCAGACTTTGTTCTTTTACCTGTGCTCATGGCTGGTGTAATTGTGAATCAACCCAACCCATTGCCTGCTTGGAAAGCTAGAACCCCTTTGAACCTCACACCTCCATTGCATAACCTCCCTCAAGCTTTTGATAAGTTGCTGCCTAAGTTTGACCCTGAGGAAAGGATTGCTGTAGATGACCACTTACAAAGTTTCTATTTGGAGGTAGAAGGGTTAAGGGCTGGGGAGTACGAAGATGTTGTCTGTAGATTATTCCCTCATACCTTGAAAGGGTCAGCTGCTTCATGGTACTTTGCCCTGCCCGCAAACTTGATCCCAGACTGGAATACTTTCGAAAGGGTTTTCAGAAGTAAATACACAGCCCAAAAATCACATGCCTCATTGATGAAAGGTCTTGGTTTGTTAAGAAAAGAGAAGAATGAGAAGGTACATAATTTCACTCAAAGATTTTCAATATACCTAAAGAACTTTTCTGAAGCTGATAGACCCTCAGACAGGGTCTTAATTGAATATTATACCTCAGCCCTAGGACCTAAGCTGGCCATGTTTGCCAAGATGAAAGCCAAACCTACATTGGTAGAGACTTATGAAGAGGCTAAAAGGGTAGAGGATGAAAGGGAAAGTGTAGAAGATTATCCTGATTTACCTGGAGAGAAAACTACAAATAGAAGAGCTTTATTGCTGCCTAAACCTAAAAGGGAGCAATCACATGATTTTGAGGGAATGCTGAAAATGATGCAGAAAATATCCAACCGAATAATAGATCTGGAAAAGGAAATGGAAATGCGGAAAACTTACAAACCATACTATCCAAAAAGAGAGGATAGCAACCAATGGAAAATCCCTCCCCCAAATTTAGCATCAATGAACATAACAGAGGTGGGGGGAGACAATTTCTGCACTTTTCACCAACAGCCTCATTCGGAAAAGAAGTACCCTCAATGGTTGAATTCGATGACATTGGTTATGAATCAGCTACTAGATTCTAAATTAACCAAGGACAGTGGTAAAGAGGAAAAGAAAAACCAGACTATGGAGAAACAAGATAATGACACCATGTTTTCATGGGATGGTGCCTCGCTGTTTGACACTGAAGAGAGTGCTCTCAAAACTGAATGCACACCTACAACAACAAAGGACATGGATTTAACAATTTCGAAGATCAAAAGATTGCAAAAGAATGTCAAGAGACAGGCAGATGTCAGTAATGAAGATGAAGCACCTAAAGTCACTACTTTCAACCAGGAAACAGAACCAATCATTGAGCCTGTCAAACCTGTGGAATATGTTGAGGAAGAGAACACTAGAAAAGTTAAGGAAGTTAAAGAGGATATACACACTGAAAACCAACCTGTGGAAGAAAAGGTCGAATCAACTGGGGAAAGGAAAACTAGCACCCCACCTTTCCTTTTAACTCTGGAAATTTTGAACCATAAGGTGCATAATTGTTTGGTGGACTCTGGATCATCGGTGAATGTTATGCCTCTTGCAATCTGCAAAAGAATTAATGGGAAACCAAAACCTACTGATTGGGACATCACTCAACTAGACAAGACTAGCGTCAAGGTAGTGGGGGAGATGAATAATATTTTGATTCGATTGTCTGCGAATAAAAAGATATGTCAATACCTTGATATTATAGCAGCAGACATACCTGATGGCTATGGATTGATCTTGAATCAAGATTGGTCAGCACGACTAGATGGGTACTTTGCTTCTGACTGGTCACACTTGTGGCTGCCTCAGAAGGGGAGCCCAAACCTGATTAATATTTTAAGAGAGCCCTACATGAAGCACAATGTTACTAGGCTAGGAGAGGGAAATGAATCTACTGATTCTATCCTGGGAAACTATCTGACTGAGCTTAAGCTAAGACATCCTACCTCAATAAAGGCCAGTTCTATAATTGACACTCAGCCTGATCTCCTTCAACTTCCTCAGGCTGAGAGGGATGGCTGTAAGATAGTAGACATGTGTTCAATTTCAAAAATAGCAGAGCTATACCATGGTTAGATGTCTCATGTCTATAATCCATCCCACCCTCTAACTCCCTAAGATTAAAGATATTCAGGAGTGGGCAAAAAATTTTCTTTTCTTTTGCTTTGTACATAAATAAATTGATTTGTTTGCTTTAATGCTTTGATTATTGATTTGAGGTTGTTCTATTTTAATTTATAGCTTTGATGATTTCTTTTATTTTCACCGCTTTGTTAGTAGTTCTATTGATTTTGAATAAAGAGGCAAAATTTTGGTTGCAATGGAAACATCAGGGTTCTTTATTAACTGAAATCTTGAGCAAAAGACTGTGCTTTGAAACATAGAATGTCTTCTAGTAGCAGTGTTCCTAACTGGCCATGCATTCATTGAAGTCTTACTTAACCCCTATAAATAACTTAGAAGTAAAGAGGTTTGGAATACTATTTCGAGGCTCCATCCATTTCACATCTTAAATATCCAAGGGGGTGACAGTGAAAGACCCACAGGAAGGAAGCAAGGTAAACAGTATATCATATATAAATGATCCCATGCCATAATTTCAAAAAAGCTAAAAGCTATCAAGAGTCAAAACTCCTTAAAAGAAACAAGACATATCAAAGCAAAGTATCAAAAGCATGAATTTCAAATTCCTGAAAGTTCCTCTCCGTCTGTGAGATGAAACACCAATTCTTCTCTCACACAAAAGGGCACTATGGGATAGAGGAGCCTGAATAAAATTCAGAAAGAAAGGCAAATGGAGGACTCAGAAAAACTAAAGTTCTAATGGCACAAAAGTGCAATTGGCATGGGAATGAGGAACAAAAGGATAATGTTGCTTACTATCTGTTACAATCATGTGGTGTCCAAGCCTGAAACTACCTAAGGACGGGTAAAATAAACCTCATTTATTAGGCCTCAAAAAAGTTATTCAGACTTGCAATATTTTTGATGTTACCATTTCCCAAAGAACGGACTGCTTTTCAATGATTTAAACGTATAGGTTGGCCAGCCTAGGGATAAAAGCATCTAGAATATTTCAACTTTATTCAGACAGTCTTGCACTAAGAAGGTGTTAATTCAGAAATCTGGGGTTCACCAGGTAGTCGCCAATTGTTGCAGCTGCAACAATTTCGCAAAATTCCAAAAAAAATTAGGACCCTCCTTTTGCTTGGATTAGTTCTTTGTCATTGAGTTAATTCAATGATGTTCCAAAAAGAATTTCTAAGTGCTTGGATTGATCTACCAATTGTTTTGATTCCTCCTCTAATGCTTGAAGCAATCTAATGTTTGATCAGACTTTATCGCTGCCTTTGGATGCATTTTCAACATGTTCGAATCAGAATTTTGTTTGGTTAAATCTTCCACCGTTGCGGCAAAATAGCGAGCCTTGACTTCGAATTCCTTCCCAATTTGTTTGTTTTCACATCGGCTTATTTTGTTTTTGGCATCGGAACTTGTATCACTTCTTCTCCCGCCATTGCAGACGGTGGTACGCTTTACGGTTCTGCCGTTGTGGAAGAGAGAAACACTAGCCTTTCCGATGTGTAGTCATTTTGATTCCGTTTCAGACTTTACCCATTGCGGATGGATTTATCCTTTGCGGCTCCAACGTTGCGGCTCTCGTTTCACTATTATTAGTCTCCCAAGGTTCCAATATGCATATCTCCGTGGATGGCTTAGCGCTTCGGCCGTCCGCCATTGCGGAAGGAAGTTTGCTTTCAGCTTCCGATCCAAAAGTGGTCCACCATCCGATATGTTACCCGCCGCGAGAGTTTGACCACATGTATATATGTGAGGTCGGGGGGCACATTGGATTATTCTATTGTTATTCTTTAACTGCCATGCTCTGTCGCTATCGTGTTGTCGATCGCTTAAGCTTGTTCGGACCCTATTGCCGGTACCCACGTCCAAGTGGCAACTGTAGAAGCCTGACCGTCTTCGTCCCGCCATACACACCGGATACACATTAGTGCCAAGTAGGCTTATATTTCCTTTCCTCGTTCCGTTGAGCATTTGGTGGTTTTGGTTTTCCACAGTTATGTGTTGCGGCTGTTTCTTTCCCCATAATTTCATGTATATATTGTGGTTCTTGGTGGCATTGTTGTCCGTGGGGAGGGGAATTTTGACCGGCATAGTAGTTTTTCCCCACCGCCGTTGTCGTGCGACCCTGCACGTAGAAGATGAGGGGGTTTGGTGTAGATGGTCGTTACGCTGTCTGCACCAAACCACTTTGTATGATAATGTTGTGGGTCGGAATAGGTTCGCCGTGACCTTTTCCTTTAGGTTTGGACGGTTGGTCCCAATTTTATGCTACCTGCATCTTTTAAACCCCAGCCATTTTCACCTACACGGTTCCGCCCGACCCCGTTCGACCTCATCATCGAATTCCTAGCCGACTGAAAGGGATCTGCCACTGCTCTTAGTTTATTGACCATGGCGTGCACAGAGAGCCGAATTTTGTTGCATATTAATGTAGATTTATTTCCGTCTTGAATGTGGTTGATAGAATTGTTTAATATCATACAGCAGTGGTAGCTTGCATGTTTTTTACTGCATATAACTGTTGTCCATCATGCTGGACATAGACTAAGTCACTGAACACTGCACATTGTGTTTCAATGGTTCTATTAGTTAGGCCATCTCTGCTTATATACATGCATATATTTGCTTCATTGACTGATTGATATCATGTTAAACATAGAAGAAATGACACACTGCACACTGATGTATATAAGTTTGTCACTCACCCAAAATGGCTTAATGCTACAATTTTATGGTAGGAAGAGTTCACAATGTCAAAGAGGCAAAAGAAGAAGGCCCCTGTGGTCGAGGAAGAACCCGAAGTAGAAACTGTCACCAAAACTGAATATATATATGAAGACACTAAGTGTATTTCTGGGGTTGAACCTGAATACCAGTGGGGGGAAATATATAGACTAATCACATGCAGAGAGGTTCCTGACATGGGCTTAGAAGAAGAGTCCATATATGCCAACATATAAAGATCTTCACTGATGAAGATCGCCACCAGACCAGAGTTGTTCCCGTGCTCTTAAGTAATCGGTTGGATTTTTCCCTGGGCAGATGTCACAACAATGATTCTGGAAAATGTTGAAAGACAGGGCTATGCTACATATAGCCCTGGATATGTAGCATTGGCTTACCACCTGCCAGAAGCCCAAATATTTTTATCTGATGACTGGCTGAACAACATCAGAATGGACCTGGTAGAGACTCTTAAAAAGATGTTGTTGCAGGGAAAACATTACAGATACAGACTGGTAGGTGATTACGATATGGCAAGCTTAAGGTCCCCCTATAGGTTCATAGCTTTAATGCTGAACAGGATCTTTGGAAGATCCCATGGCAGGTTCTTCAAACTGGAATGAATACCCATCATTTTTTATGTTGCAACCCAGGGGACAATTTTCAAGTCGGCCAGCCTTATTTCAAATAGTCTTTCGGCTTGCATGGCCTCAGCTTTGGGAGGAGTGGCCCAAAAGAGATTGAAATTCCATATGAGTTCCATACTTGTAGACCGTATATTGTGCAATCATCCTTTCCCCGGCCTCAGGTGCATCTGTGATAGGGAAAGAATTCCTGTCTATTCTGCTTATCAAGCACTATGGGCACATAAATATCACAGGCATTACCGAGAAGTATGTGAACACTTTATCGTGCCCTTATACACACTCATTTTCTTGAAGGAGTGTGATTGCATGTCAGAGGAGGCACTGCAAGTAACAGAGGAGTATGCAGACTACTGTTTGACTGAAAATGGCCTGTACTTCAGGATGTTTGGAGGTTCGAGAGCACGTTCCCTGCTGCCCAAATACGCAACTGATTGCATTATACAGAAAGAGGGAGTCAAACAAGTGTTCCTAGATGGAATAGGCAATTTTTTGTTTGAGCATAAGAAGACTACCTACCCTCCTTTACCCTTCAGGTTAGGAAGCTACAAGTTTACCAGAGTGAAAAAGGTTGATGAATTTGTAGAAGAGCTGGAAAAGTTCCATTTTGGCGAGATGCCATTCCACTAAAGTGACTCCCAAGGTAAAGTAGCTGGGAATTGCAAAGAAAATAATGTACATTTTGAGTACACCCACCAATGGGATCGAGAAGAATCCATTTTCCGAAATGCAGTAAACATGATAGCCTTGAGAAGAAGGTTCAAGAAGAAGATCACCACCAAAGGTGGGAAGGGAGATGAACAAGCAAAGGCTGAGGAAGAAGCAAAGAGAATAAATGAGGAAGCCTAAAGGTTAGCACAGGAAGCTGCAGGATGGCTGCACACAGAAGAAGAAGAAAAAAGGAAAGATGCGCAAGAGGTAGCTAGGAAGGCAGAAGAAGATGCAAGGAAAGAAGAAGAAGAAAATAAAAAGAAGCTGGATGAGGAGCTCCAAAAGCAAGAAGATGAAAGTCTAAAGCTGACACAAACAGAGCAGTCAGCTTCTGAAACAGCTGCTGAGTAGACCCAAGACATGGAGAACCCCGAGGTTCAGGACTCACAAGTACCTGCTACCAGCGCACCCATGGTCCCCACTCTCAAGCTGGTCCCTTTTGTGCAGAAAAAAGGAGAAGAAATCCCTGATTTCAATACTGTTTTCTACGACAAGGAAACAAAGAGGATAGTGAAGAGAACAGAAAGGAGGATTGAAATGGGAAGTCTTCCTGGTAAAATGATAACGGATACATCCGTTGTACTTGGGACAAACCAGGACCCTAGATTCACCTTCAGAGCAGGAGCTGCATTTATCCAAGCTTCAGAGGATAATGTAGATAAGATCATGACAAACTTGGAGCTGTCCAAGAAATCCTCTGCTCAATTGAAAGATAAATTGAAAAGACAGAGAGAGGAAAACAATAGGCTGAAAAGGAAATATGGAGACGTGCAGAGAGAAATGAAGACTTCTAAGGCTGAATTGCAGGTCCTCCAAGTGGAGAGACAAGTTATGGAAACTACACAGGAGTCTCTGGAGAAAGTGCAGAAAGAATATCAAGAGCTAAAGATGGAAAAGGAATGGCTGTAGGAAAAGGTAGAAGAGCTAGAAGAGCAGCAAAAGATTATCTTGGAGGCCAGTGAGCTGCACACCCAGGAACAGGGAAAGAAACAACAAGAGCATATTTCTTCTCTAACAACTACTCTGGAGGAAGCAAGGGAGTAGCAGGTTAACCTCCAACCATTCAGAGAGCATGTCTTAGCCCAGAAGGCTAAGATGTTGTAGCTACAAACTGCTATAGAAGGAGAGAGGTGCAAAGTGCTGCAGGTAGAAAACCGATTGGAGGAAATCCTGGAGACCTCCTCTTACTTTGTAGATAGATCTCAGGATGTCCTTGAAGTCTTGACTGCAAGAATGGCAAGGCTAAAAAACAATGAAGAAACTCCAGCAGAACTGCCATAAAAGGATCCACAGCCCCTCAAGCGGGATTATGACTTGCTAGAATTTGCTATAAATACCGTGGAGGATTTCAAAAAAGCAGTTAAGAAGATGAAAGGAGCATGCACCTAGTTTTTCAGAAGGCTTCTCATTACCTACAACTGGTGCCAGATAGAGGCCGAGCAGAGACTTGAGGCTTTCCCGGATCACAACGCCTTTGTGGAGCTGTTGCGGAAGAGATACCAGGAGGAGGAAGCTAAAGTACAACATATTAAAGCCCTGGATGATTAGATCTTGAGGAGCGAAGTAGATCATTCAGCTATCAGCGTGCAGCTTCTAGAGGATCAGCTTCGATTGAGTGCAGCCAGGATTGAGGCTATAAAAAACCAGGCTGCTAAGTTTGAGATAAATATTTAGTTTTTAGAGCCTTGTGTGTTTGAGGGCATTGCCTCTGAAGCTTCGGCATGGAATAAATTTCTAGATGCCCAAGTGGGAACCTCCTCATAAAGGATCGGTCACTTTTTGTAATATGTAACATTTTGTAAAAAACATTTGAGAAAAGTCAAGCATTGGGAAACGAAGAGTTGGGAAGCCCAAAGGTTACTTTGGGCAGCCCAACCGTCTCACCCTTTTGTATAAAGGTAGAAATCTTAGAAGGGAGAAGGGGATTTTTCCCAGTTATACATGAAAGCAATATTGTAAGAAGAACTACTTTTTTTTGCAATAAAGAGTAACTGTTTGCCTGTTAGAGAAAGATCGGTGGGACTTTCAAATGTGATGCTGTGGATGGCAGAAAGATGAACTATTTTGTTTTTTCAGATTTTGTCCATTAACTGTGAGATCATTCTAATGCTTAGAACCTATGTTCTTGTTTAAATGATTTCTGGTTTATTTTGTGGAATTACCACCATGAGTAATGTATGTTGTTCATAAAACAATTGGCTATCTAATTGTTGAAATATCTTTAATCGTTCATGTGTTGTAGGAAGAAACATCAGCTACCTATAATTTCTCTTTATAATGCATGCACAATACACATTACTCATAATTAAATCACAGTTTGCTCCCCAGGGATAGATAGTTAGATAGTTAGTTTTATTTCATTACTGCATATGTGATTGAGATGTTTGTGAGTGCCAAGACGAGAGGTAAGAACCTGCGCATCACATTGTGATTTCCCCTTGCATCCCCATCACCCAGCATGGTTAATTAGGCATATGCATATCATACTTAAGTCAAAAAATACAAAAATATACACGGTGGACCGGGCCGCAACCGGTAAAACCCTCGTTTTTGTTACTTTGACTTACGGTAGCCGGACCACAAACCGGACAGATTACCCATACCAAATAGTCACGGGTTAGTTGGGAACGTTGACTGGGGAGAATCCCTTGCTATTGTTGCCTGTAAATTTCCAGGCCTCAACAGAGTCGTTTTTCCTGTTTAAGCTGTGACAGCTGATTAATTTCCTGCGTGCAATGGTTGGTCTTCGGACTGTGTTGGGAGCAGGGATGGGGGCCTCATTTGCTCAATAAACCTGGTGTGTTTGGAAACCACATAGACAGAGCTAGAGGGCTGGATTTCTTCTCCACAACCCCTGAATAGCACTGGAAGGGAATGCAGGGCCTGAGGGACTGTGTAGCAGAGAAGGGACTGATTCCTTGTGTTGGGTGTGTGTGGGTGTCTTAGAAGTCAGGCTAGTTCTGGTGTAGGTGTTCCTAGCTCTGTAATGAGCTCACCAGCTTAGCATTTTTCCTTTCCCAACTCCTTGATGGCCTGATAAACCTGACCATGTTGGCTTGGCTGTCTTGTTGATGGCCTGATAAAACCAACTACGTTGGCTTGGCTATGTTTTGTGTATCCTTGGCTATGTGTAAACCTGCTTGTTCCCTTATTCCTTGGAGAATCATGCCCAGCTCAGGGATGGTAGCATTGCTAAGAGATTAAGGAGAACGCTGGCCTATGGTTGGGTGGAACATTACAGCGACGTAGCTGGTTGCAGAACGAGTTCTTCATAAGATAAGTAACCTTGTCTATTTTACTTTTGCAATCCTATTTGTTGTTAATGATTATGATGAACATGTTGAATGAATGCTTATATGAATGTATGTTGCTTCCTATGTGTATGATAAATAATTGCATCTATGTATGTTCTACTTCAACGCATTCTGTTTAAGCTATTTTATGGTTTCATATGTTCATGGCACCGGTTGCCTGGATGGTTAATGCCATGGTAGCATCCTCTTCGTCGGTCGAAGAATCGGGGATGTTACAATGTGGTATTAGAGCTCATGTTGCAGCATGGGCCTGAATGGACCACGAAGATGCAGTGACAGAAGCAGGATTTATTTCTGCCCAGGAGAAAGAAGAAGTTATGACAGAAAACTTCCACAAAAAAAAAAATTGTCTAAGTGTTTGAACTGTCGGTTCGTCGAAACACTTATTGGGACGGAATTCCGATGTAGCAGAAGAGCTAGGTGGAAGCATACCCGATGGAGAAAAGTTGGAAGGAAAATTGCAGAAAATTTTCTAAGTGTTCGATGTTCATCGACGAAAAATAGTTACTTGAGCGCCCGACCTTGTGGATGGCTAGAAAACTACGCATCCGACGGGTAAGGCCTCTGACCGCCGATGCTAGAAAGAAACAAAGTTTAAAAGTTTGAAAGTTTGAATTTTTTTTTCTAAGGCTTGAAATCATCGACTACCGGAAGAAGATAGCGTTTTGTGTGACACCGTTTCGGAAGCCGAGAGCACTAGCCTTCTGATGAGAAGAGACTACTGATACCGATCAGGTTATGCCTCAGCAGATTGGGCCGCCGATCGGGAGAAGATCGAAGATGATGGGCCGTCATTGTGGCTACTAATGGAACTATTTCATCGACGAAAATAAAGGATTTGAGCCGATCAAGCGGCGAAAAGGAAGACTAAAGGGGGAAAATTTCAAAAAAAATTCTAAGTCCTGGAGCCGTCAGCCATCGGCGATGGTTAGTGGATAGAGCTTCCGATAGCCGATGAGTTATGGTCCGTGGAACCTGTAGTGGGATCACTATCCACTATTGCGACTGTTTAGTGAACTATCCTCCTGATGAACAATGCACCCGACTGTTGATGAACAGCGGAGAAGCTAGTTGTTTCGACCGCCGAAACATCGCAATGTTAGTTGGGATGAGACCCGATCCTGCACAAGGGAAATTTTGAGTTTTCCGTGGGATTTCTCAACAGATTTCGACTATTTTCAATGGGATTTTCAGCTATTTTTCAGTGGATTTTCAGGGCTAAAGAGGAGAAAAGAGGTAGCGATCTTATGCATCAGATTGCACGAAAACCAATTATTTACAAAAAAAAAATGAGGGCACTTCCCTCGACCCGTCCTGTAGTGGCGCAGGGAAGCCACAAGGAGGTGAGCCCCCTTGACCCCCATCGTCCCCCTGAGACAAACGTTCTTGAGGAAGAAAATTCTATGTTTGGGAAAATTTGTTATTTTATGATTATTGCAGGAGAAGGTAAGTAATTCTGATTTATATCAATGTTATGCGTCTAACAGTTGTGTTACTAACACGTTTGCAGAATCATAGTCACCTTCAAGGGAAGTATTCTAGGTAGTGCAGTTTGGTAAGTAAGTTGCGGTTCAGTTATGAGAACCCATGACGGGTATGATGCTCAGGATTCTTATGAGAATGCCCGAGATGCCATAGGAGAAAATGTCCGTAATGAAAATGATGACATAGAGTCTAATGGAAGGAGATTCCAAGCGACACCGTCAGAAGTTGTAGCCACCATGAGAAGCTTGATCAAATCCCTGGAAGAGTAGCATCAGTTGAATGCTGCTATGTTGCAGAGTTTGATAGACTTACAGAGAAAGATAGACTCTGGACGAGGTATAGCAAGACCAGAAGGAAGTAAGAGTAGTACTAGGAGAAGAAGAAGGACTTCTAGTGGATCATCTAACTCCGAAGAATCCAATGGGGATTCAATTTATTCTTCTCATAAAATAAAGAGACACCATAGGGATCGCTCTCGGGATGAATTTCAGAAAGCTAAACCTCCTACACTTGATGGTGATGTAAAGACTGGACAAGAGGCTGAAGCTTGGCTTCTTGGGATAAAGAAGTACTTTTAAGTGCATGATTATTCAGGAAACATGAAGGCAAGAGTTGCCATATTCAATCTGAATGGAAGAGCATCCATTTGGTGGGAACACTTCAAGCAAGTAAAGAGGATCAATGAAAGGAGACTTAAGTGGAAACAGTTCAAGAAGTATTTCAAGTAGAAATACCTCTTTGACAGGTATTATGATGACAAGATTAAGGAGTTCCATGAGTTGAGATTGGGATAGCAGACCATGGAAGAATATGCAAATAAGTTTTTGGAGTTGTTGAGGTATGTCCGGTACATCAGAGATGAAAAAGTGAAGGTCCAACATTTTCTGAGTGGATTACCTCAGTCTTACAAAGATAGAATTGAGTTTTATGAACCTAGAACTCTTGAGGAATTAATAAGGAAGGATAAGTATTGCTATGAGCAAAGAAAAGGTAAACCTAATTACCATAAGGCATGGAGGGACAAGAAGAATGAGAAGTTTGACCAAAGAAAGAAGGGTTTCAAACCTTCTAACTTCAGGAATCATCAGAAGCATCCATCCCAAGCTACGAGTAAACCAGTTGGAGTGACAGGAGAAAAACCTAAGGATCCACCACAGAATAGAGGACCACTTCAATGTTGGAAATGTGGAGGACCCCACATGCGCAGAAATTGTCCACTCGAGAATGAGAGTGCAAGGCCAGCTTATAATATTCAAGAAGCAGAAATAGTGGGTCAAGTAGCAAGGGAAGTCCCTAGGATTTATGCAGCACTAGAGGACCACCAGGCAGATCACCAATTAACTGTAGTTGAAGTAGCAGGTAAGATTGCTGAGCAATCTATTTCTATTTTGATTGACCCTGGTTCTACTCACAGTTACATTACTCCTAGAGTAGTGGATATTTGTGCTTTTAAGAAAGTAAATCATAGGAAGTCTTGGTTAGTTCAGCTAGCCACTGGAACTAAGAGAAAGGTCAGTGAAGTGATAGAGAAATGTCCTTTGGTCATGGATGGATTGGTCACTTGTGTAGATCTGAATGTTCTACCGCTTGGTTCCTATGATGTTCTCATTCGAATGGATTGGTTGGAAGCTCACAGAGTGAAGCTTGATTGTTACAATAAGACTTTCAAACGAATGAATTAAGAAGGGAACCTCATAGTTGTGAAAGGTATTCCAAAGGTGATTTCAGTACGGCAGGTTTCAGCAATGTAGTTAAAGAAGTTCTGTAGGAAGGGTTGCCAGTTGTATGCAGCTCATATTTTGGAGACATCAGGAGATGAAACTCCTAGGTTGGAGGACTATCAGGTGTTACAGGAATTCAGGGATGTATTTCCTGATGAGATTCCAGGGCTTCCTCCAAAGAGGGACATTGATTTCACAATTGAACTTGTGCCAGGAGTAGCACCAGTATCCAAGTCACCCTACAGGATGAGTACACCAGAGATGCTAGAATTGAAGATGCAACTACAAGAGTTGTTGGAAAAGAAGTATATTCGGCCGAGTGTATCTCCTTGGGGAGCACCAGTTCTGTTTGTAAAGAAGAAAGATGGTACACTCAGGTTATGTATTGATTACATACAATTGAACAAGGTCACTGTGAAGAATAAATATCATTTGCCTAGGATTGATGACCTCTTTGATCAAATGAGAGGAGCAAAGGTATTTTCCAAGATTCACTTGAGGTCTGGTTACCATCAGGTGAGAATAAAGGATGAAGACATTCATAAGACATCCTTCAGGACAAGGTATGGACATTATGAGTTTGTAGTGGTACCATTTGGCCTCACAAATGCACCAGCTACATTTATCTGCCTTATGAATAGTGTCTTCAGCAGGTATTTGGACAAGTTTGCTCTTGTATTCCTTGATGACATTCTTGTTTATTCTAAAGATGAGGAAGAACATAAAGAGCATTTGAGATTGGCATTGAAATTGCTCAAGGAGAATCAGCTGTATGCAAAACTGAGCAAGTGTGACTTCTATAGAGATAGAATTCAGCATTTGGGTCATATTATCTTAGAGGAGGGTATATCTGTGGACCCTGAAAAGATTGAAGCCATTATGAATTGGCCTACTCCAAGAAATGTGACAGATGTAATATCTTTTATGGGACTTGCAGGATACTACAGGAGATTCATTGAGGGATTCTCCAAAGTTGCACATGCCATGACTTATTTGCAAAAGAAGGGGATGAAGTTTGAATGGACATCAAGGTGTGAAGAAATTTTCCAGCGGTTGAAGAATCTTCTCACCAGTGCACCAGTATTGAAGGTTGCAGATCCAGAGAAATATTTTGTGGTGTGTACCGATGCATGCGGACAAGGGCTTGGATGAGTCCTTATGTAAGACAACCACGTGATATGTTATGAGTCAAGAAAGATGAAGGAGCATGAGAAGAACTATGCCACTCATGATCTAGAGCTTGTAGCCATAGTACATGCTCTCAAGATGTGGAGGCATTACTTGATGGGTAGAAGATTTGAGCTCAGAATAGATCACTATGGACTGAAGTATTTGTTTGATCAGCCTACTCTGAATGCTAGGCAAGCAAGATGGATGGAATTTTTATGTGAGTTTGATTTTGAAATCAAGCACATAAAAGGAAAATAAAATAAGGTAGCTGATGCACTCAGTAGGAAGGTGCAAGAAATGCATGTGGCATATCTTAGTATTTGCCAATCAGATTTGAGGCAGCAGATTGTTAGTCATGCTGTTGGAGATGAATTGTATGAGCAGGTAAAAGGAAAATTGCAACAGCAAAGTATTGAGAAGAGGTATGAGGGATATAAATTGGAAGAAGATGGAATTCTCACTTATAAAAGTATAATTTATATTCCGAATGTAGCAGGTTTGAGGAGAGTTGTTATGGATGAAATCCATCAAGCTTCGTATTCTGGTCACCCAGGATATCAAAAGACAATTGCTACAGCTAGAAACCAGTACTTTTGGCCAGGAATGAAAAAGGATATGGCTGAGTACATTTTGAGGTGTACAAAATGTCAACAGGTAAAGGTTGAGCATCGACACCCTGCAGGTTTGTTGTAGCCTTTGCCAGTTCCAGAATGGAAATGGGAAATTATTTCCATGGATTTTATTACAGGATTGCCGATGACTTGGAGACAACATGATTCCATCATGGTTGTAGTGGACAAGTTGACAAAGGCAGCGCATTTTATACTGGTTAAGTCTACACATAAGACTGACGATATTGCAAAGGTCTTCATGAAGGATATTTTCAAATTGCATGGATTGCCGAAGGCAATAGTCTCTGACAGAGATGTCAAGTTTACTTCCAACTTTTGGAAGGGGTTGTTTGCAGATTTGGGTACAAAGCTAAACTTGAGCACTGCATACCATCCTCAAACAGATGGTCAGATAGAGAGAGTTAATCAGGTGCTTGAAGATATGCTTCACATGTACGTGATGGACAAACCAACCAAGTGGGAAGATTACTTACACTTGGTAGAGTTTGCTTACAACAATGGACAGTAGGCATCCTTGGGGATGAGTCCGTATGAAGCTTTGTATGGAAGAAGGTGTAGGACACCTATGACTTGGGATAACCCAGTGAACAGGGTTGTGCTTGGGCCAAAATTGCTCAAGGAAATGGAGAAAGATGTTGTAAAGATTAGGAAGAATCTGAAAGAAGCACATGACAGGTAGAAAAGCTATGCAGATAAGCATAGGGTGAACATGGAGTTCAGTTTTGGGGATCATGTCTACCTCAGAGTGAGGGAAAAGAAGAGCTCCTTGAAGCTGGGAAGTTGTGCCAATTTGTCACCCAGATATTGTGGGCCGTTTGAAGTGCTTGAAAGAATAGGGCCAGTTGCATATAGACTTGCATTGCAAGCTAGCGCTCATAATGTTTTTCATGTTTATTTGCTTAAGAGATATGTACATGATCCTAACCATGTGATAAATTGGGATGTGATTCAGGTGGAACCCGAGGGAGAGTTCTGAATCAATCCAATGCGCATCCTCGATAGGTAGGTCACAATGCTCCGAAACTGGGCCATAGGGAAGGTAAAGGTGCAATGGGAGAACTATGAACCCGAAGAAGCTACGTGGGAGCTGGAGGATGCCATGCGATTGGCACATCCATTTTTGTTTAATTCTGCGGAGCACTGAGGCTATACCAGTGTAGCACTTTGTTCAATTTTGTAAAGCACTGAGGACAGTGCTATTGAAGGGGGAGGGGAATGTAACACCCCGGTTTTGACCCCGTTGCATTAAACGTACATGATGTATATATTGTAAATAATCATGGTGCGGAGCTAAAGGCCAAGGCCCCACCATTGATTGGTTATACTATGTTTCATATTTAAATTGTCACCGATGGTATATTGGGGCATGCGGCATACATATTGAGTTTTGTTATCATGTAAATATGCATCTTTAATTAAATAACCCAACCAACTACGTTCGCGGCAACTAAATTGAGAAGGGGCATGATTTTCACAAGGATAAGGGTGGGGAAATGTCAAACCTTGGGCAATGAGGGAAAAAGCCATGTGTCATCTTTCCTTGTTTTATCCAACCACCACCATTAAAAAGCTCTGCTGTTGGTTGGGGCAGTTATTGTTGGGGGTGGAGTGTGGCAGGACTGTCAGTCCTTGCCCACACACACACTCCACCAGTGGATTGAACCTCCCGATGGGCAAAGGAATGAATACGCCTCTCATTCCATTCTCTCCATTGTTGTTCATCCTCCCACAAGGATGGTAGTTCCATTCATTCTCACGCAGCCAGGAGAGGGAGCTTTTTCAATGGTCATTCGCGTCTCCATAGGGAGCAAGATGGGGGCCATTTGGTCACTTTTATCCGCGATTTTCCTGTGAAGGGCCATTCACATTTTCGGTTGTATGATCTCCTTACAGAATGGTATGGCCGTGTAATTTTCTGTCATTTAGATGTTGATATTGGGACCGTTGTGCTTCCCGTGAGTTATGGCTGCTTCCATTCTCCTTAATATTCATTGTGTTGCTACGGCCTCCCTTACGTTTTGATTGTGGTGGTCTTCTTTACATTCGGGGTCTGGTGCAAGTTTCTCTCACGCACAGGTTGGGAGTTTGCATTTTCTCTTCCCCATTGTGGTCTGTGTAAGTCTTCCTGGTGGTTTCATTGCCCAGGACGGGCTGTTGTTTTCCCCATGTTATGAGCTGTGTCCACTGATACATTTGGGACTATTAAAATTCACCCAGGAGTCGTTTTCCCTGTTTAAGC
Source organism: Pseudotsuga menziesii (assembly GCA_001517045.1). Taxonomy (NCBI): domain Eukaryota; kingdom Viridiplantae; phylum Streptophyta; class Pinopsida; order Pinales; family Pinaceae; genus Pseudotsuga; species Pseudotsuga menziesii. The sequence continues at coordinate 1,553,887 of LPNX010417067.1, read as the reverse complement.
TGTGACAGTTGATTAATTGCCTACGTGCAATGGTTGGTCTTCGGACTGTGTTGGGAGTAGGGATGGGGGATTGGTTTTCTAGATAAACCTGGTGTGTTTGGAAACCACACAGACAGAGCTAGAGGGATGGCTTTCTTCTCCACAACCCCTGAATAGAACTGGAAGGGAATGCAGGGCCTAAGGGACTGTGTAGTAGAGAAGGGACTGATTCCTTTTGTTGGGTGTGTGTGGGTGTCTTAGAAGTCAGGATAGTTCTGGTGTAGGTGTTCCTAGCTCTGTAATGAGCTCACCAGCTTAGCATTTTTCCTTTCCCAACTCCTTGATGGCCTGATAAACCTGACCATGTTGGCTTGGCTGTCTTGTTGATGGCCTGATAAACCCAACTACGTTGGCTTGGCTATGTTTTGTGTATCCTTGGCTATTTGTAAACCTGCTTGTTCCCTTATTCCTTGGAGAATCATGCCCAGCTCAGGGATGGTAGCATTGCTAAGAGATTAAGGAGAACGCTGGCCTATGGTTGGGTGGAACATTACATCGACGTAGCTGGTTGCAGAACGAGTTCTTCATAAGATAAGTAACCTTGTCTATTTTACTTCTGCAATCCTATTTACTGTTAATGATTATGATGAACATGTTGAATGAATGCTTGTATGAATGTATGTTGCTTCCACTGTGTATAATAAATAATTGCATCTATGTATGTTCTACTTCAACGCATTCTGTTTCAGCTATTTTATGGTTTCACATGTTCATGGGGCTGGTTTCCCAGATGGTTAACGCCATGGTAGCGTCCTCTTCGTTGGTCGGAGGGTCAGGGATGTTACACTAAATTTTGGAATATCCCAAAGTTTACTGTTCAACCATTGTTCATAGACTTAATGACATGTATATTAGGTATGTAACTACTGCAGTCATTGCTACACAATTTCTAGAATAATCCATTTACTTCATGCAAAATCTATTCCGAAGGATTTACACACCTCACATATTTCTTACAAAAGGTTTAACTGCATTGTAATGTATGTATTCCTCTTGTACATATGTAATACTATTGTATTTGATATATTAAAGGATTGAGTGTAATGTAAGAAGAAGAAAAAATTCTAGATCTAATGTCTCGAAATTTATTGTCCACTATTCTTTGTGCAATTGATATAGTTTTGTTCCTTCCTATTTATATTTTGATTATTTTCCTGTGCTAATTATAGTGTGATGATATTTTAAGTAAGGAGGCATCAATCCCAATTCGTTAAATTCATTAAACATGATTTTGGAGGTAGCTATGTCATCATATAGTTCCATTATGTTATTTTAAGTTCTTCTCAACATGTTCTACTTCATAATCATCTACCTCACCACTTTAATAAGATGAATTCTCTTTGTAAGTTGAAGCTCTTCCAACTATATTTTAGTCTTATTATTCAAATAATCAATTATTTTTTCTACTTGCTTAGGAATCCCCCTAGATATTTTTCCACTCTCTTGGATTCTTATTTGAAAAATTTGTATGTTTCTAGCTCATCTTGTGTTACTTCATAATGATCCCACTTTTCATGAATAGCTGGGATATTCTATCCCAAAGGGATTGATTTATTATTCTAATTAAGTGCTCCCCCCTCTATGTTCAAATTCAATTGAATAATTTGACTCTTGAGGTCATTTACTTCTATCTCTATCTCTTCAAAATCATCTTTCTTTTTACTATTTTCACCTTCAAGCTCTACAATTCTTTCATCTATATTGTTCATCCTAGCTTCAATTTCTCCGATATTTTTATCTCCATCGTCTAGTTATTGAGATGGTGGTTGATTTGGAGTATCTTCTTCCATTATATCAATTTCCTATTTATATGAAGGTTTCCTTTTAGTCTCATTTCAATATGTTCTATCTCTGTTGTAGGCCTCTACTCCTCTTGCAACTAATTCGAATATGCTGCTAGAGCATTGGGATCAAGATTCAAGGATTCCTTTTGCAACTTCATGGATGACATTTTAATTTGAAACTCTTTCAACTAATTTTATCTCTCTTCAGCTAGATTTTTGTATTGTACCATGCTTTCATACATCTACTCCTTTTATGATTAAACTTCTCTCAGTTTAGGAGTCTAAGCTGGCTATGGTACGCATGTTTATTTTTTTCTTTAGATCCCATTTTTCATTATCTCTCTACTATATCAACAATTTAACCTATTGTCCATTTGATAGATTATCCCCTAATGCTATGCATTTATCTTAACTATTTTTAATGGTGACTTGAGTTTCCCTGTTATACCATTTTTCTACTTTTAATAATTCCTCAAATTTATACAGGGAAGCCCTCAACTTGATTTTTTTCGTAGTTGATTTTACCACTTTTTCACATATCATGTGATTATCCTTCCTGTAGAAATACATCTTGTCTAATTTTCCAAATGGTTTAAAGTCCATTATATGCTCCTCTTCCCTCTATTTACTGACATTAGTAGGATTTGGCACTTTAGGCTCTTTGATAGAAAATATGAAGGTGTCATGTTGATTGTCTCTTTCCTTAGGATCATATACCTCCATATATATAGATATAGCTCCTCTCTTTCTCTCTTTTTCCCTGCTTACTACTATGACACACCTTGCTCTTCCATGTTTTTCTAAATTCCCTAGACGTCCTCCAAGATGTCTTTGTTTTCAATATTCTCCCATTCTAGACTACGCACATACTCATAAGGATAATTGTTTATTGATACAATTTGTTTGGATATGACCTGATGAGGGTCGCATTCTCCCTTTTCTTCTTTTTTCTAGATTTAGTTGGATAGAAAACTTTCCATGTATTGTAATGCATTTAACCCTTTTATTTAGAAGGGTCCTACTTCTTTAGGTAACAAGAATATCATTTGGTGCTTAAAATATCTAAAGTTCATGTGATATAATATGAACCCATGACTTACATATTCCATGGCTAGAAATCTGATTCTAAGGAAGGATGGGAGATTATAAGGTTCTTCCTCAAATACATACACCCTTATAATTTTATATTTCTCATACAAGAACCAATCTCCATCTCTTGTGTCATGAGTGAATTGTATCGATTTCTTTACCTCTTAAAACATCATTTGTGGCATAGAATCATGTATCAACATATACTCAAGCTTCAACACTTTATTATTAAATCCTATTTTAATTGGAATTGTCGATTCATCTTAAAAATAGGTTATTTAAATCATATACTAGCATTTGATTTCCACCTACATCTGATATTTTTAAGTTTAGGATTTTGAAGAGCTCATAATTCTCATAAATGAACATAAAGAATGAGCATAAGGGAGATATGAATAATATAGGGATGGGATATCCTCCAATTCTTCATGTATGGATTAAGTTAGGAAATTGCACAAATCAAGCTTGACAGTATTGATTCCTGGTGCAAGGGTTAAGTTGAGAAGAAAATATGGGATATTATAATTCATTGTATTTCCATTTTCATACCCTATAACTATGCAAATCAAGGTGATGGATACCTTATCATTTTGAGAAAAAACTATAATGTGGTAGGCTGTTGGAGCTTGAGGGACCGCAAATCCTTTTTCTAGGTGCTTTGACAAAAATTGGTTCCTATAATAAGGATGTAAGGTTTGGGAAGAGGTGGCCATCCTATTTTCATTTATGGTCTATAAAGACAAAAAATATGGATTACAATACATCCTTTCCAGGCTATCAACATCAATATTGCATAGGGTTTGGAGTGGTTAGATGACAACATATCTCTTTTGATGGGGAAATAATCGGAAGAGAACCATGCAACAAAATTATGAAAGTAAACTATGCATGGAAAAATGGATCATGCCCAGTTCAAGTCCCATAGGTGGCATGGATCCTTGTTTGGAATGTTATATTTTTATCATTCAAGCTAGCAATAACTTAGGATCTTTAACTCAGAGAACAAGAAGCACAACAATAAAACACAAGAGACAATAGACACAAGAATTTTCCTCGGGGAAACCATAAAGGAGAAAACCCCACAACTTCCTCAGAGATAGAATCAACATCAAAATTAAAACCCAAAAACAATAAGATGATCTCCCGACAACAGTAGTCTTTCTCTCTCTCTCTCTCTCTCTCTCTCTCTCTTGTCCCAACAACTTCTTCTCTCTCAGTTATGTGATACAACTGAGTGTGAGTGAATGTGTTATAAATAGAGAGGCTTATTCTCTATTTATACTAATTTCCTACTTGACAATAACTCACTAGGTCTGACTTCTCTAGGAGAGTCTAATAACCCTAGGGCCCCACAACTGCAGGGACTTTAACCCTTGATCATTAGGAATGGTTACCCTCTATGACTTTACATGACTTGTTTACATTATTGAATCTCCTGATAGGAACATCGGGGCATGACATGACTTAATTACATTACAGATACTTCTTGGAATAAACATCGGGGTACAATACATAAAATATACAAGTGAATACATTCCGAAGTTACAAATACATCAACACTCCCTCTTAACTAGGAAGGTATTCTCTCGATACAAGTTATCAACACACGTTTTCTTCTCTGTATCATCTAGATCATCATCAAGTTCTCTTTATATTCAAGTCATATTTATCTTCAAGTCATATTCTTCTTCAAGTAATCTTCATTACTAGTCCTAGATCATCATTGGATCATCATCACTGGATTGGATCATCACTAGATCTGGATCATTACTAGGTCATCATCATTGGATTTGGATCATCACTGGATATGGATCATCACTGCTGGATCATCATCACTGGATATGGATCATCACTTGATTTGGATTATCACTGTATCTGGATCATCACTAGGTCATCATCATTGGATTTGGATCATCACCTGACTTGGATCATCACTGGTGCTATCTCTCAATTCTTCTCATCATAGGAAGTTCTATAGAGCCATCCCTTTTTCATGCTGGTTGTAGGCCTAGCCTCCATGTAGGTCTTCTTTAGCACTTATATCTGACCCTAAGTTAGAATGGCCCACCTAGCACTTACATCTGACCATGGGAGGAACACATCTAGTAACCATGTCAAAAAGGCACGCCCAACACTCACATATGACCATGGGAGGATCACATCCAAGAACCATTTCAAAAAGGCCTAGCACTCACATCTGATCATGGGAGGAACACATCCAAGAATCATACCGAAAAGGATCAACACTGACATCCGACCATGGGAGGAACACATCCAAGAACCATATCAGAAAGGATCAACACTTATATCTGACCATGGGAGGAACACATCCAAGGACCATGTTAGAAAGGCTCAGCACTTATATCTGACCATGGGAGGAACACATCCAAGAAACATGTCAGAAAGGCTCAACACTTATATCCAGCCATGTAAGGAACACATACCGCAACCATGCTAGAAGGGCTCAACACTTATGTCCGGCCATGTGGGGAACACATCCCACATTCATTCTAGAAGGGCTCAACACTTGTATCTGATCATGTGAGAACACATCCCATAGTCACATCAGAATGGCTCTGCACTTACATCTGATCATGTGGGAATGCATCCCACAGTCACATCAGAATGGCTCTGCACTTACATCTGATCATGTGGGAACACATCCCACAGTCACATTAGAATGGATCTAAACTTACATCTGATCATGTGGGAACAAATCCCATAGTCACATCAGAATGGCTCTGCACTTACATATGATCATGTGGGAAAACATCCCACAGTCACATCAGAATGGCTCTCGAAATCATCACCTCCCCTTGGAGGGAACCTCAATCTGGAGACCACCAAGATTCTCCCTGAAGTACTCAAACTTCACTCTGGCCAATGGCTTGGTCAACACATAAGCTATCTGTTCATTCGTTGCAACATACTGGAGCTTCACTGGTCCTCTCTGCACCATATCCTTGATATAGTGATATTTGATCTCGATATGATTCAACTTGTCATGGAACACCAGGTTCTCAGACAACTTCACACAACTCTGGTTGTCACAATATATACAAGTAGCATCCAACTGGAGAACAAATAAATCAGATAGTTTCTTCCTCATCCATACTACCTCACAACTAGCTGAACAAGCTATGACATACTCTGCTTCAGCTGTACTCAGTGCTACACAAGACTGTTTCCTTCTAAACCAAGATATCACACTTGATCCCATACTGAAGCAGCACCCTAAAGTGCTCTTTCTATTGATGGACATGCCTACCCAATCTGAATCAACTTGACCTTCCAGGTTAATCTTCTGATTCACCTCATACTTAAGCCCATAATCAACTGTACCCTTCAGGTACCTTAGAATATGCTTTGAAAAAATCAAGTGAACATGTCTAGGATTTGTCACGAACTAGCTCAATTTGTTCACAGCAAAGCAAATATCTGGACTTGTATTTGTGAGGTACATCAAAAACCAAATCATTTGATGATACGTTGTAGCATCAACCACTTATGATGAAGCATCACTCAATAGCTTCAAGTTTGATGCCATAGGTGTGGTCATGGACTTGCAATCCATCATCCCGAATCTCTTCAAGATCTCTACTACATACTTCCCTTGTCCCAAGGAAATTCCATTTGCATTCTACCACACCTCCATGCCTAGAAAATAGTGCATCATACCCAAGTCCTTCATTCTGAACTCAGCACCAAGCTTCCTCTTTGTATCAGTAATCAACCCATCCATACCTGTTACAAATAAATCATATACATACAACAAGAGTATCACTGGGTTCCCTTCTTCAACCTTTTAGTAAAGGTTGGAATCTTCTTTACTCTTGGTAAAGGCCAAACTGGATAGGAAGCTATCAATTATTCCGTACCATGTCCTGTATGCATGTTTCAAACCATATAGGGATTTCTTCAATTTACACACATGAGTCTCCCTGTCATGTGTCTCAAAACCGAGTGGCTGCTCCACATACACTTCCTCTTCCCCTACACCATTCAAGAAAGCAGCCTTGACATCCATCTGGTGTATCTTCCATTTCATCACTGCAACCATAGCAAGTATTGATATGATGGAAGTGTATATGGCTACATGTGCAAAAGTTTCTTCATAATCTATTCCTTCTTTCTGGGAGAATCCATGAGCCACAAATATTTCTTTATATTTCTCTATGCTACCATCTGCAGCATGCTTGATCTTGTAGATCCATTTGGAAGTCACAATAGAATTCCCCTCTGGTCTAGGGACAACATCCCATACATCATTCTTCATGATCGATTGGTACTCCTCGATCATAGCATCCTTTGATTCTTTCTTCTTTTCCACTTCTTCATAGTTGGTTCTTTATCAATAATGTCACATAGCAAGGACACATAACTGGAGCAGGTCCTAGTTCTCTTTCTTTCTATGTGTGTTTCTTATGGGGCCCCATATCTTTCTTCACCTAGGATAGCCTCTCGTACCCATGTAGGTTTCCTCTTGTGAGAATTATTTTCTTGAGGTGGATCTATAGGTTCTTGAGGTTCTTCTATTTCTTGATCTTCTTCTGGAATTCCTTCATTCATGGTTGTGTCATGAATTTTGGGTACTTATGTTTCTTCATGTTCTTCATTAGGTCTCTTTCTCGATTTTTTGTAAGTTGATTCTTCGTCAAATGTTACATCTCGACTGATTTCAATCTTCTTGAATCCTGGGAAGTATATTCTATAAGCTTTCAAGCTTTCACTGTATCCCACAAATATACCCTTCTTTATAGAAGGCTATAACTTTGTCCTCTTTTCTTTTGGAACGTGTATGTATACTAGACAACCGAATATTATGAGATGGATGACTTCTGGTTTCTTGTGGGAAAAGACTTCTTCAGGTGTCTTGTACTCAAGTACTCTGTGTGGAGTACGGTTATGTACATGCAATGTTGTTCTGGCAACTTTTGCCCATAGATGCATGGGAAGATCTTGGTCATGAAGCATGGCCCTTGCAGCTTCCATGATCATTCTATTTTTTCTTTCTGCAACCCCATTCTGTTGTGGATTATATGGAGTGGTTAACTCCCTCTTAATCTCTAAATCTTTGCATAAATCCTTGAATCCCTTGAACTTGCTGAATACTTCATCTTTTCTCTTTAAGAACTATATCCATGTCTTCCTAGAAAAATCATCAATGAAAGAAACATAGTATACATACCCTCTTAATGAACTGGATGACATCGGACCACATACATTGGAGTGAATGATTTCTAAGATTCCTTTAGCCTTTCTTTCACTACTTGGAAATGTCTTCTTTGTGTTCTTTCCTTTCGCACATCCCTTGCATATTCCTTCATGCTTTGCTTGTATTTCTGGAAGACCTTCAACAAATTTGCTTGCAAGTGGTAGTGCCCTATAGTGCACATGTGCAAGCCTTCTATGCCAAAGTTCATTTGGTTCTACTGAGTCAGGAACCAAATATTGTTCTAGTTGGCCCTTCAACTTGTATAGACCTCCTTCTTGTTCCCCAATCACTACTGCATCATCAATAGTCTTTCCCTTTAGCCGCATAAGAACTTGGCAATCTACAAATGCAACCCTCATGCTATTTGCATCTAATGAAGATATGGAGAGGAGATTCTTCTTTAGTCCTAGTACAAACAAGACATCCTTCATCTTCATAGACTTTCCAGATTCTAGCTTATAGGAGGATTCCCCACTACCTTTTATTGGATACTGGTAGTCATCCCCAAGTTTCACCTTGTGGGGTGATTCATGTTCTGATAGTTTCATAAAAGATTCTTTGAATCCCATCATATGTTTGGAAGCCCCACTGTCTATAATCTAATGATTATTTCCATGTGTGATATTTCCCATGAGAGAGGAAATCAAAACATATTCTTCATCACTTGAAGAATCATCACTTTCTTGTTTGATTCTCTTTGTCGAAGGTTCATCATCTTCTACAGCATGAGCATGATTCCTTCTCTTGTTTCCCTTCTTCTTGTGAGAGATATTTTTGTTTCTAGGACAATCTTTGGCAAAGTGTCCTCTTTCATCACATGTATAGCATATGAATTTAGATAAATCTCTTCTAGTGTTATCTTTCTGGTGGAAGTGATTACCTTTGGGGTGATGATAGTTTCTTCTGCTTTTCTTAGAGTGTACTGTAAGAGCTTGATATTCACTTCCCATATTTTCTTCTAAATCTACTATCCAAGCTTCTTCTTGTGAGCATTCCTCCCACATTCTACTGAATTTGACTAGCTTCTTTATGGCACATATCCCTTGTATAAAGGAGTCCCATGATCAAGGGAGGCCATTCAAGGTGGTCATCACAATTTTTTCATTCTCCACTTCTTCATCTACTGCTTCAAGTTGTTCCTTGATCTGAGAGACTCTTGTAAAGTAAGACTGGATGGTTTTTTCATTTTGGATCTTTACATTCTTCAATTGGTTTCTCAAAGTCATATTCCTATTTATGTTCTTCCCTTCAAACATTTTGGTCAGGGCATCAAACATAGCTTTAGGTGTCTTTAGGGAGGACACCCTTGGTATGAGGTGATCCTTGATTGAATCAGTAATAATACTCTTAGCCATGACCAATTTCTTCTTGTATAAGGACTTATCCTCATCTCCCTTTGGAACTGGAACCTCTTCATTGATGTAAGAGTCCAACTTATTTTCTTCCAGGACCAGGGAGATCCTATACTTCCAGGCTCAGAAGTTTTCATCTCCCTCAAGCTTTTCATCAAGCTTGGTATGATGAGACATATTAATTGAGAACCTAAAATGGAAATACAAAAAAAATTAGATCTTACCAGGTTAAGATGTCAGAACTGGATCTGGAGCTGAATTTCTACAGAGCTGGTTCAGGAGCAGATTAGGGTTTGACTTTCCTGAAGTTCTTCCCAACCAAAAACTTTGATCTTGATATCTAAACTTTGATTTTGAGGAGGAGATCAATATAGGCCTAGGCTCACTCAAAAATTATTCTTCTATGGAAAGACCTAATTTCCAGCAGCACTGTTGGGTCAAAAATTGAAAATACTCAGAATCAGATTCTGCTTCGACAGAAAGATTCCCCCTAGAGGGGAGAGTCAGCCCAACCTTATTTTGATGAAAATCTATGGAGAGAGATCCAAAAAGTAGGAAGACCTAGTTTTCGCAGCTGCACAGTGTCTTGTTCTCAGGTTAGCTCTGATACCATGTTAGATTCTTATCATTCAAGCTAGCATTAACTTATGATCTTTAATTGAGAGAACAAGAAGCACATTAATCAAACACAAGAGACAATAGACACAAGGATTTTCCTTGGGGAAACCATAAAGGAGAAAACCCCGCAAATTCCACAGAGATAGAATCAACATCAAAAGTAAAACCCAAAAACAGTAAGATGATCTCTCGAAAGTAGTAGTCTCTCTCTCTCTTGTCCCAACAACTTCTTCTCTCTCAGTTATGTGCTACAACTGAGTGTGAGTGAATGTGTGATAAATAGAGAGGCTCACTCTATATTTATACTAATTCATGACTTTACAATAACTCACTAGGGCCAACTTCTTTAGGAGAGTCTAATAACCCTAGGGCCCCACAACTGCGGGGACTTTAACCCTTAATCATTAGGAAGGGTTACACTCTATGACTTTACATGACTTGTTTACATTATTGAATCTCCTGATAGGAACATCGGGGTATGACATGACTTAATTACATTACAGATACTTCCCAGAATAAACAACAGGGTACAATACATAAAATATACAAGTGAATACATTCTGAAGTTACAAATACATCAACATGGAAAAGATAGGGAACAAGATTTTTCGATAGTATCATTTAGGTCTGAATTGGTGACCATTAAGTAAAAAATATTCACGTGGAAGCCATACACATTTTCATTTGTAGAAAGTATGGGTTCGAGGATCTTGTGTTTGATCCTATGAGAAAGTTTTATGGTGGTTAATTGGAATGTAAGGGTAAAATAAATTTTATTCGGAAAATAAGTGGGTAAAACTTTTCTTGCATTAAACTAGAGGTAAAAATGGAGGGTGCAGTTAGTCACAGTAAATACCCGATGGTTAAAATAAGAGTTGCAATAGAACTATTTTTTTGTTGGTGTGGACTAGTTAGGTACAAGGGAAATGGATGATAGAGATTTCTTTTGACAAAAAATAATGGATTTTTGAAATTCATAGTTCCTCCCTTTAATGGTTAAACTTTTTAAAAATTGGGCACTTGGAAGTTTTCAATTTGAAACTTACGAATGATGTCAGTGGAGGCCCTACTTGCCACATGCATTCTAGGGTTGGTCAATATAGATGTCGATTTGGCATCCTTACATGCATGGAAACATTGTCACTTTTCAACCTGAGGCAGAAACCACCCTGGTTTCCATAAGTAGTATGCTTGACAGTCTCGGTGGTTTTGAAAAAGTTCCTTGGGGAGGAATCGTAAATAAATTTATTCCATATGTCCTCAATGGTTTTGGGGGAAATACGTACTTGGTCCAAATTTAGTTGGGGTACACTTTATTAGTGTGTATCATAGTCTTTGATATTTCATTCCTTATTTTTAGTGCATGATTCCTTAGCAACTTATTATCGACCCACGATTTTCCTACCATAGTGCTGCTTGAAGAACCTTCGTCTAATCTCTCAAGGGATGAACATATCAAGTGTTATCCCTAGGAATAATTTTGGACCTTTGTACCCCTTCAAAGTCCTAAAAATGCTTGGTGATAACATGGTCATTTATGTATACCGTTAACAAATGTGATCCAACTCATCAGTAATGATAATGAGGGTAAGGTACTAAGTATAATATAGGAGGTGCGAATAGATGTTTTGACATTGAACACCTATAGAATCTAACAATCAGGGGACATTGATTTATTCCCACCATTAAAAGAAAGGAATACTACCACTGATGATTACAATATCCAAGCTACTAAAATCAATCTATATCACTATCCTAGAAAATATGTTTTAGAATCGATGGGGAATAATCCACTAGAAGGAGGGAATTAAGGAATCCCCCATCATCTAGCATGATGTTGTAGAAGAAGGCCACATATTTGATGGAACAAACTAATTGATTCTTAGATTTATTTGACATGAGAAGAATGGCATACTATATTTAATAGTTCTAATGATTTTCCTATATAGGTTAAAATTCCCTTGAACATAAGAACAACACGATAAGTGACTAAGGTTGCATTCACTCAAGGATGAAAAAGACATAAGTGTATGATATAAGATACATCAAAAAAATTATCTATAATGAATGAACGAGTAATAAGTTGGGGGAGATAATTACATAAATGATTTTAACTTTTTGATGCCATATTATAACTTGAATTGTTGATATAATGACTCAAGGAAATGTAATTTGTTTAAGGATGACACAACTTGCTACTAGACATAAATAAGAACATGACTATTTCCCATACATCATTTTTAAATATTTTTTCTTTTTTTATATTATTAAATATTGAAAAAGAATAATATTATTCTACTGTACATGGTAGGAAATGAGTGTCAAGGGAAAGAGAACTAGTTCCAAGCACATGGAACAACCCTATGTATAATGCAACAAATATGAGTAGGATAAGGACACTCAGGGTGGGTTTCCTCCTAGTAAAAGAGTGTCAAGTTGCAAAGAAAAAATGATGCAAGGCTTAACTATAATGAGATAATAAATGAGGAATTATATAAATTGGTAAGCTGGACACCAACTAAAATATCAAAAGCGCAAGTGGGAAAGACGCAATGCGTTTACAATTTAAACAAAAAATTGGTGAGAGTCCCCTTTTAGGAAATGGCCAATAAAAAATATAAGGAAGAAGAATGCTTCTTAAAATAAAATTAAGGAAACACTAACAAGGGACTCTCAATCCTAAAAATAAAATAGAATAGGTACCATCACATAATAAGAGCTAAACTAGGCTACCCATCTAAGAAAGGCTCTATTGCAAAAAGGAGACTTAGAAGTACGGTAAAAGGATTAATGTTGTAATTATCCAAAGAAAACCTAAGGATGTTTGAAATAGGGTAAGATAATGCAAAATGAAAATTGAAGACGAGCCTACCATATATGCCAATATATGAAACAATACCAAAAATTGAATCCATGTCTAAAGAAATCATATTTCTAAACAAATCTTTTGCAAAGTACACTGAGATATCTATAAACATTAACATAATTATCCACATATGTAAAAAAAAAACTAGTTAGAGAAAATTGAATAAATAATTAAAATGTTACTATTCATTTTTGCAAATGAGAAAGAATTGGAGTTTGGTAAAAGGACAACCTCAATCTTTAGAACCAATCATAGGAACAAAGAGAAAGTATCTTCACAACCATCAAAACTAGGTAATATATTCTAACTTGTTCTTTTCATTTAAAATATCCATCAAAAATAGGATAGAATGGCGTGAAATAGAAAACAAAGATATTGACAATGAATTCCTTGAAAATAATCAAGATCAATAAGCACTTCAGTTATATGTATTGAATAAGTTATTTCAAATGTAAAACATGGGGGTCTGAAGTAGGTTCCTAAAACTATTGATTAGAGATTGGGATCTAGAGGATGTTTCCTTTGTACTAGATCGTGAACCTCTCAAAATATGTATTAAGGATATTTACTTTCTCATGGGACTTTGCCAATGAGGAGAGAGACTGAATGCCAAAGTTCAAGGAGCTAGAGGCATAAAAATCGATGAATATGTTGCAATGTCAGTGTGTTCTCGGGTCTCAAAATATTGGAACCCAAGTTCCAATACAAGCTATAAAATGTTTGAAACTCAAGATCATAACCACGATGATAGGTCATATCATAAGATAAACATTAGAGCACAATGCCTTAAAGGCACAATTATTTTATGTTGACCACCAAAACCAACTAGGTGGAAAACGATGTATCATGCACATGTTGGATGTGCCTTGAAGATAAGAATGAAGTACTTAATAACTATATCAAGCGAGGCAACTTTTCTTCTCTTCTTGTCTCTACTAAAATTTCCACACCCCTACGGGAGATTTTGTAAGGATATGTCAGCATGAAGGTCTATTTTTTGTAACTTAATCCCATAATACTTAGTCATTATAGAATTCCTTTCATCGAGTGCTTTTTCACATGGATGATTAAAATTTTATTTTAGAGATTTTAATTATTTGAGTTTTTCACTCAAAATTACCTCCAAAGTGGTGAAAGGTGTTATAGTGATCGATTCCATGGGGTTATTGGGGCCTAGGAATGTTATATATTACCATGCTATACATTATCTAGAGTCTTTCCGAATTTCATTAAGTTTTGCATAGGTTTTTTTAATTTTTGGTCATTAAAAATGGTCACTCATGACAATTTGTTGTAATGTAAAAGAGGGTTACTTGGTCCTTTTTAATGTTTCATAGGGGTATGGGTACTCAATAAAAATGGAATGAGACCCCATACACCCTTTTTAAGTCATTCAGACAAGTATTACTACGGTTTTGGTCACATTTTCCCAGGTCAGTCATGAAAATCAGGAAATTGGGCACTTAATTAGAGAGCGAAATTTTCGAAAAGTGACTATAGTCACTTGGGGTGGNGCTCCTAAGACAATTTTAAGACCCAAATTCCCCCCCCCCCCCAAGAAATCATGTAATACGTTTTGAGTTGTCGAATCTAGGGGGTGCCCCCTTCTCTCTTTGATTGGTTGGGTGAGCTAAAGTCAATGGAAAGGGCCCCACTATTGTGGTTTCCTCCACATTTGACATAAAAATAAGTTTAAAAAAAATAAATTGGGGGTTTCTCTCCCCATATTTGAGATCTCAAACCATGGTTTTTCCCTCCTTGAGCAAATTCACCCCCCTCTCTTGGCACCCCCTCCCTCCCTTGTGACACTTGTCTAGCATGCAAAGAGCCGATCTCTTTCATTTTTCCTATTTAAGGATGCTTCCCATCCTCATTTTATCTACAAACACACACACATCCACTCTCTTTCTCATTCTCTCGTTCTTTCTCTTTCTCTCTTGCCCTTGCTCTTGCGTGGGCAATTGTAATTTTCAGCCATTTGGCTTTGTTAATAAAAAATATTTGGAGGAATATAGTGTCCTTTGTGCTCATTGATAGTTTGCTTCTATGATAAATTAACTACATAAGCTAGGGATTCTATGGAAGAATACTAATTTTGTTTGGTAAGATTTATAGTATTTGTATTCCATAGATTTTGTGAGTTCTCTTTCTTGTAGCTAAACAAGTTCATATCTTTTCTAGTTGAAACTTATGATTTATTTGTTCATTATTTGGTTCTCACCTCTTTGTAGTTTGGTAGTAAAAATATTATTACTTGCAGGTATGTGGATTGAGCAGTGGGATTCCAAGCTTGGATGCCCCATTTCTTGATTTCTTGAATAGCCAAGAACGAAATTTCCTCTTAGTTTTAGTTGATTGTGTTATTCAAGTCTTATTTTTATTCATATTCACTAAAATTATCTCAACATTATTCTCTTGGCAACTTTGTATAAATTTTGTATATATATTCCACTAACATACTAACTTACCCAAAGTGATTTTGGTAACATTTAATCATATTTGGTTTTTGGTTTTTAGCAGGTTAGTAACAAAACAAGGAAAAACTCTGTCAAAACTCAGCCATAGAAGATTTTTAAGGACACCCCAAAAGAAGAGCTTCAAGGTCATCTAAAGAAAGGGAAAACTTCAGTTTTTCTCATTCTCTTTACCTCTTTCTTTACACTTAAATTTCATCCTTTTTAACAATGCCAAGAGAGTCTCTTGGATTTGATTTATTGCTTTGCATTTTCAATTAAATCAAGTCTCATTTATTTACCATCCATTGCTAGCAATAGAAGTTGGGCTTTCCCACCTTTGCATAAGCAATGGTTGATTGGCGTGGGTTTAGATTAGTTATAATTTTGTTTTGTTTTTATTTTCTTCTTTAATTTTTCCCACACCTTACAAGTGATTTGGCTATTCCATCCTTGGCTAGTTTTTTTTTTCATTTTTCCATACCTTGCAAGTGATTCCGCTTTTCCATCCTTGTGAAATCGTGCTGCCTTGTATCTTTCTTTATTTCATTTTTATTTGTGCACACCTTGCAAGTGATTCAGCTATGCCATATTGGAAATATTGTGCTGGCTTGCATTGTTAATCATTGTTAAATTATTCATTTCATTTAAAATAAACCTTGCCCCAATCTTCGCCCCGTATTCACTCTCCTTGTCGGTTGATTGGACCTTGGGTGACAAGAAAGGGAGAATATTTGTGTTGGCTAGTTTAATAGGAACCCAGATAAGTATCTTCATTAGAAAGGAGAAAAATAGGATTGACCTGTGGATTTAGTGGGGTAGAGGCCATAGGGAGCTTCATGGAACTTTGTGTCCTCGATTTGAGCACCCAACAAGTTTTGATTTTGACCCATGGAGCTAGGTGGGAACCTTGTGTTCCCATGTTTAGCACCTGACATTCTCTCTCTAATAAAAGGAGATAGTATCCTAGGGTATACATGTAAAATAGTTCATTTCTTTGCAAAAAACACCTTAATTCCCTATGTCAAAGAGAGATATAAAATTTACTAAAACTTATAGGACCACTTGCATAACATTGTTACAATCATGTACATTTCTCTACTTTGCAATATCTTAATTTTAACTGACTCATTTATTGTAAGTCATCATGTTCCTATATATTTGTTAAATTAAATGAGTCTATGTTTTAGGAAATTTATTTGAAGTTGATTAGTGTGGCTCCATAGCCCAAGTAGAGACGACACTAGTCGTTTTGATTACTTGATTGTTTCTCTCTTGCATAAATTAGTAGTTGATTGTTAAAGGGTTGATTAAAATTGAAATATTTGCATCACTTCACGCTGATTGGCATTTTTTTGTAATTTACAACTCCCATAAAATATTCTTCAAAAAAAGAACTTAGTAAGTAGGGATTACCCCCCTTGGCCTTTCGGAGTTGTGGTCTAAATGGAGGAGTTTAGAACTGAGGTGATAGTGGGTTCTCAAATCATAAGTTTCCCTCAAGAACACACATAGTGGTTGGGAGACTTACCCATGTCCAAGTGTGTTTTAGGCAGCAACATTTTTGATGCCGTTTCCAAGGACAAGTATTTTTGTTCTGGGAGTACGACTTTTTCTTTCCTTTTGTATTTTTCTTTTTTTGATGAATGTTTAGAGTATAAATTTAGTATTCATCTAGAGACTCCACTAACCTTTTTGTTTTGTAATTTACAAGATAACCATATATAGTATTTTTTTGTGGGTAATCTATAATGCATATGTTTCTTCTCACATGGTAACTCCATTGAAGGGATAAAACCCTGTTTCTAAATTGTTCAGATTGATTTTGTAGATGAGCCCATTGTTGATAACTCTAGTCCAATTTGAAATGAATGATTAACTCAAATATGTGCTATTAGTAACCATTATGGATGACAAAGAATCCAGAGTAGAAATTTCATTCGCATATCCTCCCATTGACTTCTCAAGCATCCTGGGTTTTCAAAACCATGAGCCAATTTTTTCAAAGGAGGGAATTGTTATGCTTCCTATATTTTTTGGAAATGGTGATTCAACTGTTTGTCATATGAAATATTTTCTTTCATTTTCGGTAAATTATTTCAACGTACTTCATCAAGATAGTAAGATGCGGGTATTTGTTATTACACTAAGTGAGGATACTTGGATGTGGTATTATGGTCTTCCTGATAAAATCATAGCATCCCTTGAAAATTTCTTGGAACTTTTTTTTTAAGAGGTGGCATAATGGTGAGGAAGACATGGTTACTTCTTTAGAGAAGGGCTTTGACCAACCAAAAAGGATAAGAGAACAAGTTGGGAAACACCTCCATGATGATCTAAATGAAAATTTTTATCAAAATTCAGACATTATTGAAGATCCTCCTCATGAACGCTCAACATAAAATATTGAATATTGGCGACCTTTTCATGATTATTTCAATGGTTATGATCACATTTGCACCCCAAACCTTTTGAAGAGACCATTATAGAGGCTTATAATGAAACTTATGAAGAAATTCATGAAGTGTGTAATGTGTATGATGACACCCCTCCATGTTCACCACTTAGGGAAGAGGTCTTGGAATGTTTTCCTGCTTGTAATATATTTGAAACCAAAACTTCTAAGAATGATCATTGTGAACAAGAGGAGGTTAGTTATATCCAGGAATGTGATACCAACAATGAACACTCTCTAGTCACTGACCTACATGAGAATGATGAGTATTGGAATTTTATTGAAAATCCAATATATGAGACTTTTGAAAATATTTTTGAGAATCCCATCTACGACATGCCCAGAGAAGGTGTTGATGTATTTGTAAATTCGAAATGTATTCACTTGTATATCTTATTTATTGTACCCCGATGTTTATTCCAGCAAGTATTTGTAATGTAATTGAGTCATGCCATGCCTCGATGTTTCGATCAGGAAATTCAATAATGTAAACAAGTCATGTAAAGTCATAGAGTATAACCCTCCTTATTGATCAAGGGTTAAAGTCCTGCAGTTGTGGGACCTTAGGGTTATTAGACTCTCCTAGAGAAGTCGGCCCTAGTGAGTTATTTTTAAGTAGAGAATTAGTATAAATAGAGAGGGAGCCTATATATTTAACATAAATTCATACACATTCACTCACACTCAGAGAGAGAGAGAAGAAGCTGGGAGAAGAGAGAGAGAGACTACTGTTGTCGGGAGATCATCTTATTGTCTTTGGGTTTTACTTTTGGTGTTGATTCTATCTCTGAGGAAGTTGCAGGATTTTCTCCTTTATGGTTTCCCTGAGGAAAATATTTGTGTTCAGTTTCTCTTGTGATTTATTGTTGTGCTTGTTATTCTCTCAGATAAGATCCTAATATCATATAGCTTAAATGTTAAAAATCTAAGATGGTATCAGAGCTAACCTGAGAAGAAGACACTGTGCAACTGCTGAATCTAGGGATTCCTAATTTTTGGATCTCTCTCCACATATTTTCAGCAAAAGGAGGTTGGGATGACTCTCCTCTATAGGGTGCATCTTTCTTTCAAAGAAGAGTCTGATTATGAGCATTTTCAGTTTTTGACCCGACACTATTGCTGAAAATTAGGGCTTTCTAGAGAAGTGTAATTTTTGAGTGAGCCCAGACCTGGATTGATTTTATCCCCAAAATCAAATTTTAGAGATCAATATCAAAGTTTTTGGTTGGGTATAACTATGAGAAAGTCAAACCCTAATATGCTCCTGAACTAGAAAACCAGCTCTGCAGAATTTCAGCTCCAGATCCAATTCCGACATCTTAACCTGGTAAGATCTAAATATTTTGCATTTTCACTTGAGGTTCTAAGTTAATATGTCTCATCATACCAATATTGATGAAAATCTTGAGGGATTTGATAACTTCTGAGCTTGGAAGTATAGGATCTCCTTGGTCTTGGAAGAAAATGAGTTGGACTCTTACATAAATGAAGAGGTTCTAGTTCCAGAGGGAGATGAGGATAGGGTTTTAAACAAGAAGAAATTGGTCATGGCTAAGAGGATTATTGTTGATTCAATCAAGTATCACCTCATACCATAGGTGTCCTCTCTAAAGAAACCTAAAGAGATGTTTGATTCCCTGACCAAGTTATTTGAAGGGAAGAACATAAACTGAAAGATGACTCTGAGAAACCAATTGAAGAATGTAAAGATCCAGAATGTGGACACCATCCAGTCTTACTTTACAAGGGTCTCTCAAATCAAGGAACAACTGGAAGTAGTAGATGAAGAAGTAGAGAATGCAGAAATTGTGATGACCACCTTGAATGGTCTCCCTAGGGCATGTGACTCTTTCATTCAAGGGGTTTGTGCCAGAAATAAGCTAGTCAAGTTTAGCAGTATATGGGAGGAATGCTCACAAGAAGAAGCTCAAATATCAGATCGAGAAGAAAAGATGGGAAGTGAATATAAAGATCTCACAGTAAAATCCAAGAAAAGCATAACAAACCATCACAAAGGTAAGCACTCTTGCCAAAAGAAAAACACTAGAAAGTCTAACAAAGATTTGTCTAAGTACATTTGCTTTACATGTGATGAAAGAGGACACCTTGCACGAGATTGTCCTAGAAACAAAGATAGATCTCACAAGAGGAAGGGAAGGAAGAAAATACATCATGCTCATGTTGCATAAGATGATGAGCCTTCCAAGAAGAGAATCAAACAAGAAAGTGATGATTCTTCAAGCGATGAATAATATTTTTTGATTTCCGCTCTCACGGGAAACATCACACATGGAAGAAATGATTGGCCTATAGACAGTGGGGATTCCAAACACATGAAGGGATTCAAACAATCATTTTTGAAACTATTAGAACATGAATCACCCCACAAGGTGAAACTTGGGGATGGCTACCAATATCCAATAAAAGGTAGTGGAGAATCCTCCTACAAATTAGGCTCTGGAAAGTCTATGAAAATAAAGGATGTCCTATTTGTACCAGGATTAAAGAATAACCTTCTCTCCAACTCTGCATTAGATGCAAAAGGCATAAGAGTTGCATTTATAGATGGAAAAGTCATCATGTGGCCAAAAGGAAAGACTATTGACAATGCAGTAGTAATTGGAGAACAAGAGGGAGGACTATACATATTAAAGGGCCAACAAGAACAAGATTTGGTTCATGACTCAGTAGCACCAAATGAACTTTGGCATAGAATCCTTGCACATGTGCACTATACAACACTACCACTTACAACAAAAGCTGTTGAAGGTCTTCCAAAAATACAAGCAAAGCATGAAAGAGTATGCAAGGGATGTGCGAAAGGAAAGAACACAAAGAAGACATTTCCAAGTAGCGAAAGCAAGGCTAAACGAATCTTGGAAATCATTCACTCTAATGTATGCAGTCCGATGTCATACATTTAATTAAGTGGGTATGTATACTATGTTTATTTCATTAATTATTTTTCTAGGAAGACATGGATATACTTCATGAAGAATAAAGATGAAGTATTCAACAATTTCAATTAATTCAAAGCCTTGATCGAAAACTACACAGAAAAGAAGATCAGTATTTTTCAATAAGACAATGGTGGAGAATTCACATCAAATGAAGTCAAGGAATTATGCAAAGATTCAAGGATTAAGAGGGAGTTGACCACTCCATATAATCCACAACAGAATGGGGTTGCAGAAAGAAAGAATAGAACGATCATGGAAGTTGCAAGGGAAATGCTTCATGATAAAGATATTCCCATGCATCTATGGAAAGAAGCAGTTAGAACAACTATGTATGTACAGAACCATACTCCACATAGAGTACTCAAAGAACATGAAACCTGAAGAAGTAGTTTTTGGAAAGAAACTAGAAGTCATCCATCTCAGAATATTTGGCTGTCTAGTGTACATATACATTCCAAAATAAAAGAGGACAAAGTTAGATCCTTCATGAGGGAAGGATATATTTGTGGGATAATCTGAAAGCTCGAAGGCTTACAGAATATACTTCCCAGGATTCAAGAAGATCGACATCGGCAAGGATGTAACATTTGACAAAGACTCAGCTTACAACAAATCCAGAAAGAGACTTGCTGAAGAACCTTTAGAAATAGAAGTACCAAGAATTCATGACACAACCATAAACGAAGCAATTCCAGAAGAAGATTGAGAAATAGAAGAATCTCAAGAACCTGTAGATACACATAAGGAGAAGAATCCTCATAAGAGGAAACCTGCTTGGGTACGAGAAGCTATCCAAGGTGCAGAAAGATATGGGGCTCCAGAATAGATACATAGAGAAAGGAAAAGAACGAAGTCCTGCTCTTGTTATGTAGCCCTATTATGTGACTTCATTAATAAATAACCTTCCAACTATGAAGAAGGGGAAGAAAAGAAATAATGGAAGGATGCTATGATTGAAGAGTATCAATTGATCATGAAGAATGATGTTTGGGATGTTGTCTCAAGACCAGAGGGGAAGTCTGTTGTGACTTCCAAATGGATCTATAAGGTCAAGCATGCTGCAGATGGTAGCATAGAGAAATATAAAATAAGATTTGTGGCTCATGGTTTATCCTAGAAAGAAGGAATAGATTATGAAGAAACTTTTTCTCCTGTAGCCATATATAATTCCATTAGATCAGTACTTACTTTAGCTGCAGTAATGAAGTGGAAAATACCAAATGGATGTCAAGACAGCTTTCTTGAATGGTGTAGTAGAAGAGGAAGTATATGTGGAGCAACCACTCGGTTTTGAGATACATGATAGAGAGACTCATGTGTGTAAGTTAAATAAATCCCTGTACGGTTTTAAACAAGCACCCAGGATATGGTACGACAGAATTGACAGCTTCCTATCTATTTTGGGCTTTGCCAAGAGTAAAGCGGATTCCAACCTTTACTACAAGGTTGAATAAGGGAACCCAGTGATACTCCTACTGTATGTAGATGATCTATCTATACAGGTGAGGATGGGTTGATTGCTGATACAAAGAGGAATCTTGTTGCCGAGTTCGAAATGAAGGACTTGCGTATGATGCACTATTTTCTAGGCATGGGGGTGTGGCAGAATGCAGATGGAATTTCCCCAGGACAAGGGAAGTATGCACTAGAGATCTTGAATAGGTTCGAGATGATGGACTACAAATCCATGACCACACCTATGGCATCGAACCTGAATCTATTGAGTGATGCTTCATCAGAAGCGGTTGATGATACGATGTATTGTTAGATGATTGGGTCCTTGATGTACTTGACAAATACAAGACCAAATATTTTTTTTGTGAACACATTGAGCTAGTTCCTGATGGATCCGAGACATGTCCACTTGATTGCTGCAAAGCATATTCTGAGGTACCTAAATGGTACAATTGATTATGGGCTCAAGTATGAGGTGAATTAGAAGATTAACTTGGAAGGTTATGTGGATTTGGATTGGGAAGGAAGTGCCATTAATAGAAAGAGAAATTTAGTGTGTTGCTTCAGTATGGAATCAGGTGTGATCTCCTAGTTTAGCAGGAAGAAATCCTGTGTGGCACTGAGTACAGCCGAAGCATAGTATGTTGCATCTTGCTCGGCTAGTTGTGAGGCAGTGTGGCTGAGAAAGCTACTGTCTGATTTAATTGATCTCCAAATGGATGCTACTTGTATATATTGCAACAACCAGAGCTGTGTGAAGATATCGGAGAACTCAGTGTTCCATGACAAGTCAAAGCATATCAAGATCAAGTATCACTATATCAGGGATATGGTGCAAAGAGGAGTAGTGAAGCTCCATTATGTTGCGACGAATGAGCAAATAGCTGATGTATTGACCAAACCATTATCCAGAGTAAAGTTTGAGTACTTCAGGAAGAAACTTGGTGTTCTCCAGATCGAGGTTCCCTCCAAAGGGAATTGATGTGTCCGTTGGCCTTTCTGACATGGTGGAAGGCTGAGCTTCACATGGTCAGATGTAAGTGTACAGATGCTCTGATGTGATGTTGGGTTGTGTTACCACATGATCAGTGTAGAGATATTCTGATGTGATTGTGGGATGTGTTCGCACATGGTTAGTACAGATCCATTCTGATGTGATTGAGGGATATGTTACCACATGATCAGATATAAGTGCAGAGATGCTCTGATGTGATTATGGGTTTTGTTACCACATGATCGGTGCCAAGATATTTTGATGTGATTGTGGTATGGTATCTCACATGATTAGTGCAGAACCATTTTGATGTGATTGAGGGATATGTTTCCACATGATCGGATGTAAGTGCAGCGCCTTTCTGACATGAGGAGGTCGGATGTAAGTGTAGAGCCTTTCTGACATGATGAGATCGGATGTAAGTTGTAACACCTCAATTTTTGACCCCATTTACATTAAATGTATATGATGTATATATTGTAATTAATCGTGATGTGGAGCTAAAGGAAAAATCCCCACCATTGATTTAGCATTTAATGTCCCAGCGATTAAAATAGTTGCCGATGGTATATCATGATATCCAGCACATTATAGTTTTGGCATCATGTAAATATGCACTTTAATTAAAATAAACCCCAACCAGCTATGCCAATGCAACCATAATTAAAAGGGCATTATTTTCCTAGGGATAAGGAGGAGGAATTATTAAACTTTGGGCCAATGGGGAAAATCCAAGTGTCAATTGATAAACCCTTTTAGCTGTCACCCACCCTTTTGACTTACTCAGCTTTCCTTATCTCAATCAGTTAACTACCAATTTAAAAACCTCTGTTGTTAGTTGGGCAGTTATTGTTGGGAAGTGGTGTGTGGCAGGACTATCAGTCCTTGCCCACATGCACACTCCACCAGCAGACTCTTTCACCCTCATGTGGGCATTCTTGCATTCTTTCCCATCCTCACGCAGAGACAGTCGTTCTTCTACTCATGCACAGGTCTTGGCATTTTACTCATGCAGACAGCTCGGAGAGTGGCCTCATATGCATGATTTTTCTGTGTGTGTGACTTTTGCGGTTGGGGATTTTGCTGTGTGTATTTCTTCTCATTGTGGGTCTGACCGTGTGAATTCACCTCCACGTGGGTTGTTTTTCCTTCCTCACACAGATGAGAAATTTATTGTCGTTGGTTTCCCCATGATTTTGGTTTGTTGTGGGTTCATTTTACGTTTTTGGGTTGCTGTGGGTTCTTATTAAGTCGTTTTGGTTGCAACAGGGCCAAGAACGACTTAGGAATCAGATTTCCCAGTCAGAGCTGTGAATTGCTTGTTTGTTGTGTCTATGCAGTGGTTGGTATTTGGACTATTTTGGAGTGGGAATGAAGGCTTGGTATGCTTGATAAACATGGTGTGTTTGGGAGCCACATAGATAGAGCTAGATGGCTAGATTTCTTCTCCATAACCCCTAAATAGAAATGGAAGGAAAGTCAGGGCCTGAGGGATTGTGTAGCAGAGAAGGGACTGGCTCCTTGTGTTGGGTGTGTGTGGGTGTCCTAGAAGTCAAGCTAGTTCTGGTGTAGGTGTTCTTAGCTCTTCAATGAGCCCACTAGCTTAGCATTCAAATTTTCCCAACTCCTTGATGGCCTGATAAACCCAACTCTGTTGGCTTGGATGATTTGTGTATCTTTGGCTATGTGTGAGCCTTCTTAGTTCCTTATTCCTTGGGGAATCATTCCTAGCTCGACGGTGGTAGTGTTGCTGAGAGATTAAGGAGCACACTAGCCTATGGTTGGGTTGAACGTTGTAGCAACATAGCTGGTTGCGGGACGAATTCTTCATAAGATAAGTATTCTTGACTATCTCATCTCTGCAAATTGTTGTTTAATGAAAATGATGAACATGCTAAATGCCTAAATGTTTGGTTTTTCTTCCGCTGTATGGTAACAATGTATCCATGTTTTACTTCAAAGCATTTCAGTTTTTATGTGTGTATGTTCATGGGGCTAGTTTTCCGGATAGATAATGGTTTGGTAGCGTCCTCTTCACCGGTCGGAGGGTCGGGGTCGTTACATAAGTGCAAATCCTTTCTAACATGATGAGGTCGGATGTAAGTGCAGAACCTTTCTGACAAGATGAGGTTGGATGCAAGTGCTGGGATTTTTTGACATGTGTTTTGGATGTGTTCCTCCCATGGTCAGATGTGAGTGCTGGGTGTGCCTTTCTGACATGGTTGTTGGATGTGTTCCTCCCATGGAGAGATGTAAGTGTTGGGTGGTCCTTTCTGACATGGTTCATTCCATGGTTAGATATAAATGCTGAAGGTGATGAAGACCTACATGAAGGCTAGGCCTACAACCAACATGAAAAAGGGATGGCTCTGTAGAACTTCCTATGATGAGTAGAATTGAGATAGCACTAGTGATGATGACCTAGTGATGATCCAGCAGTGACGATCCAGATCAAGTGATGATCCAGACTTGATGATGATCCAATGACGATCTAGATCAAGTGATGATCCATAATTGATGATGATCCAGTGACGATCAAGATCAAGTGATGATCCAGAATTGATGATGATCCAGTGATGCTCTAGATCAAGTGATGATCCAATGATGCTCCATATCAAGTGATGATCCAGACTTGATGAAGATGACTTGAATATGAAGATGACTTGATGATGATCTAGATGATACAGAGAAGAAGACTTGTGCTGATAAATTGTGTCGAGATAATACCTTCCTAGTTAAGAGGGAGTGTTGATATATTTGTAACTTTGGAATGTATTCACTTGTATATCTTATGTATTGTACCCTGATGTTTATTCCAGGAAGTATCTGTAATGTAATTGAGTCATGTCATGCCCCGATGTTTCAATCGGGAGATTCAATAATGTAAACAAGTCATGTGAAGTCATAGAGTATAACCCTCCTTATTGATCAAGGGTTAAAGTCCCCCCAGTTGTGGGGCCCTAGGGTTATTAGACTCTCCTAGAGAATTCGGCCCTATTGAGTTATTGTCAAGTTGGGAATTAGTATAAATAGAGAGGGAGCCTCTCTATTTAACATACATTCATACACATTTACTCACACTCAGTTGTAGCGCATAACTGAGAGAGAGAGAAGAATATGGGACAAGAGAGAGAGAGACTACTACTGTCGGGAGATCATATTAATGTATTTGGGTTTTAGTTTTGGTGCTGATTCTATCTTTGAGGAAGTTACGAGGTTTTCTCCTTTATGGTTTCCTCAAGGAAAATCTTTGTGTTCATTGTCTCTTGTGATTGATTGATGTGCTTCTTATTCTCTCAGATAATATTCTAAGATCATATAGCTTAAATGTTAAAAATATAACAAAAGGGACTGTGTATCTTGAGACTTTGGGGGATCTTGGTATGGAAGGTGAATGTTCAAATTTTCAAGATGATTATTTAGAGACGTGTCATTCAGAACCGTACACAAGTATGAGTAATAAATACTTGGAGAAAGAGTACAATGAAGATCTAGATTGGGTGCAATTAATGGAAGAACATTCTTAGATTTCATATTCATGTACAGAGGTTCCTTATGATTTGGCACAGATTGGGGCTTATATAGAGAATTATCATTCAATAAGCCTTGTTGAACAATGCGATCGAGTAGTCGATGTGCCTCATCAGAAAAATGTATACAATAGTCTTATCCAATCTTGGATAGAAGAATCCTATGGGAAAACCTGTTGGTTTGGAAATCAATTTGATCACATTATCCATGCTTATGATTCCCCATCTCGCCTGCCCATTCTCGATCATCACGCAAGTTTACATTTCTTAATAAACGTGTCCATGCTTTGGCTGGTAACCAATTCTAAGACAAATAATTTTAAGTTTGATAAAATGATTAGGTGGTTTCATTGGATATTTGAGTTTACCTAAGATGTTATTTTACTTTTATTAGGATAGGAAAATAAGCTCCTTAAAGTAAGCATTAACTTTTTGCATTTATTTTTTGTATTTAGGTTTCTTTTGGTTCCTAATAAAGCAACCTATGGTTCATTGGAATTTTTCATAAAACTTGTTCTACTAAGGTTTTTTTGTCAAGTTGAGATGTATTTACATATTATAAGAACCTGAGATTCTGGAGTTCTAGTATCCTCTCCTTTCCTAAATACCAAATCAAGCAAACGTCCCACAGTTGGAGCCAGAATGTTGACCAGCAAAACCAACTAGGTGGAAAACGATGTACCATGCACATGTTGGATATGCCTTGGAGGCAAGAATGAAGTACTTAATGATTATATCAAGCAAGGAAGCTCTTCTTCACTTCTTCTCTCTATGAAATTTTCGCATCCATGTGGGGGATTTTGTAAGGATATGTCAAGATGAAGGTATAGTTTTTTGTAACTTAATCTCCTAAGACTTAGTCATTAGGGAAGTCCTTTCATCCAATTTTTTTTCACTTAGATAATTAAAATTTCTTTTCAAAGATTTTAATTATTTGAGGTTTTCACTCAAAATTACCTCCAAAGTGGTGAAAGGTGTTCTAGTGATCAATTCCATGGGTTAAATGGTTCCTACGAATGTTATATATTACCATTATAGACATTATCTAGAGTCTTATATAATTTCATTAAGTTTTTCATAGGTTTTGTTAATTTTTGGTCATTAAAAATTGTCACTTGAGACAATTTGTTGTAATGTAAAAGAGGGTTACTTGGTAATTTTTAATGTTTTATAAGTGTATGGGTACTCAATACAAATTAAATAAGACCCCATACACCCTTGGGCTAAGTTTTAAGTCATTCAGACAAGTATTACTACGGTTTTGGTCACATTTTCCCATGTTAGTCATTAAAATCAGGAATTTGGGCATTTAATTAAAGATCCAAATTTTGGAAAAGTGACTATAGTCACTTGGGATGGCCAAGTAAAGGATATAATGTTTATATTAGGCTCATAAGACAATTTTAAGACCTAAATCCCCCCCAAGCAAGCATGTAAATGTTTTTGAGTTTTCGAATCTAGGGGGTGCCCCCTTCTCTCTTTGATTGGTTGGGTGAGCTAAAGTCAATTGAAAGGGACCCACTATCGTGGTTTATTCCCCATTCAACATAAAAATAATTTGAAAATAATTAAATTTGGGTTTTTTTCCCCATATTTGAGATCTCAAACCATGGTTTTTCCCTCCTTGAGCAAATTCACCCCCCTCTCCTGGGCCCCCCTCTCTCCCTTGTGACACTTGTCTAGCTTGAAAAAAAACTCTCTCTTTCATTTTTAATATTTAAGGAGGATTCCCCTCCTCATTTTGGTTACAAACACACACCCACCCACTCTCTTGCTCGTGCTCTCATTCTTTCTCTTGCTCTCTTGCGCTTTCTCTTGCTTCAGCGATTGTAATTTTCAGCCATTTGGATTTGTTAATACAAAATGTTTGGAGGAGTCTGGTGTGCTTTGTGCTCATTGATAGTTTTATTATATGCTCAAGTAACTACATAAGCTAGGGAGGTCACAGAAGCATACTAATTTTCTTTGGTAAGATTTATGGTATTTGTATTCCATAGATTTTGTGAGTTCTCTTTCTTGTAGCTAAAGAAGTTCATATATTTTATAGTTTGAAATTTATGATTTCTTTGCCCATAATTTGGTTCTCACCTCCTTTTAGTTTGGTAGTAAAAATCTTGTTAGTTGCAGGTATACAGTTTGAGGAGTGGGA
Source organism: Pseudotsuga menziesii (assembly GCA_001517045.1). NCBI lineage: Eukaryota > Viridiplantae > Streptophyta > Pinopsida > Pinales > Pinaceae > Pseudotsuga > Pseudotsuga menziesii. The sequence continues at coordinate 1,524,928 of LPNX010417067.1, read as the reverse complement.
TTTCAAGCTTGGATTCCCCATTGCTTGATTTCTTGAAGATCCAAGGACAAAATTTCCTCTTTCTTTACACATAAATTTCTTTGTTTTAGTTTTAGTTGGTTAGGTTTTTCAAGTCTGTTTTTTATTCATATTCACTCAAATTATCTCAACATTATTCTCTTGGAAACTTTGTATAAATTTCGTATATACATTGCACTAACATACTAACTTTCCCAAAGCGATTTTGGACACATGTTATCATTTTTTGCTTGCTGGTTTTTCATAGGTTAGTAACAAAACAAGGAAAAAATCTATCAAAACTCATCCATAGAAGAGTTTAAAGGCCACCCTAAAGGAAGAGATTCAAGACCATCTCAAGAAAGGAGAAAAATACGGTTTTTCTCACTCTCTTTACCTCTTTCTTTATGCTGAAATTTCAGCCTTTGTAACAAGTCCAAGAGAGTATCTTGGACTTGATTTCTTGTTTTGAATTTTCAATTAAAACAAATCTCATTTATTTTCCATCCATTGCTAGCAATAGAAGTTGGGCTTGGCCACCTTTGCATAAGCAATTGTTGATTGGCGTGGGTTTAGATTAGTTAGATTTTCATTTTGTTTTTTATTTTTTCCCACACCTTGCAACTGATTTGGCTATGCCATCCTTGTGAAATCGTGCCAACTATTTTTTGTTTTGTTTTTTTATTTTCATTTGAACACACCTTGCAAGTGATTCAACTTTGCCATCCTTGTGAAATTTTTCTGGCTTGTATCTTTCTTTCTTTCATTTTTTATTTTCAGACCTTGCAAGTGATTCAGCTATTCCATCCTTGCAATATCATGATGGATTGCATTGATAATAATTGTTAAATTCTTCATTTCATTTAAAATAAAAATTTCCCCAATCTTCACCCTGTATTCACTCCCCTTGTCGGTTGATTCAACCCTAGGTAATAAGAAAGTGAGAAGATTTGTATTGGCTAGTTTACTAGGAACCCAGATAAGTATGTTCATTAGAAAGGATAAAAATAGGCTTGTCCCGTGGAGATAGATATGGGGTAGAGACCGTAGGGGGATTCATGGCACTTTGTGTCCTCCAGTTGAGCACCCAGCAAGTTTCGAGTTTGACCCGTGGAGCTAGGTGGGAACCTTGTGTTCCCATGTTGAGAACCCGACATTGTCTCTCTAATCAAAGGAGATAGTCTCTTGGGGTAGACATCTAGAATAGTTAATTTCTTTGCAACAAACACCTTAATTCCCTAAGTCAAAGAGAGACATAAAATTTACTAAATCTTACAAGACCACTTGCATAACATTGTTACAATCATTTATGTTTATGTACTTTGCAATTTCTTAATTTTAACTGACTCATTTATTGGAATGGCATCATGTTCTTGTATATTTGTTAAAGTAAATGAGTTGATGCTTTAGGAAATTTATTTGAAGTTAATTATTTTCATTCCATAGCCCGAGTAGAGATGGAACTAACCATTTTGATTATTTGATTGTTTCTCTGTTGCATGCATTACTGGTTGATTATTAAATGGTTTTATTGATATTGAAATATTTGCATCATTGCACACTAATTGCTATTTTTTTGTAATTTACAACTCCTAGAAAACAATCTTCAAAAAAATAACTTAGTAAGTAGGGACTACCCCCATTGGCCTTTAGGATTTGTGGTCTAAATGAAGGACTTTAGAACCGAGGTGACAGTGGGTTCTCAACTCATAAGTTTCCCTTAGGAACACACACATCAGTTGGGAGAATTACACGTGTCCAAATGTGTTTTGGGTGGCAATATGTAGTAAGGTGTTGTGATCCCACCATGTTAGATTATTGTATGACACTCTTGAGATGCATGAATTCTTAATTACTAAATGCAAAACTAGGAAGACGAAAACTATTAGTTTTGGAAGCATCTTATGCAATTTTGTTTTTGAAAGTGTATCTTCCATTAGCCCATGGGTATACATAGAACCACAAGCTCTAAGGATCCCTTTCATGGATCAATGCACAAGTATAATGTTACAACTTAGAGGTAGATGTAACACAAGCTTATATGATGATGATTTATTTTCTTTGTGGGGGTGCCAAGTAAAAGAAAGCAATGATTATGCATATTAGGGAATGTATTTTAGTCAATACCTTGACATGGTAGCCCCTTCAGAAAGTGCACTTTGTGTAAGTGATAAGTTTCTTTTTTATTTTGAAATTTAATAATTTTTTTTATCAATTTTATCATATATTTGAAGCAACAAAACTTATTTTATGTAGATATTGATATATTGATAACAATCACGTGAATATATAGGTCCTGCTCAAGATGAGGGATGACCTTAGTTGAGGAGGAGGCTAAGGATAGGAGACTCAACTGATGCTTCTATGACTCTAGAGAATGTTAGAAGAAATGTTCACCAATTAACTAATGGAATACCCAAAAGAGTGATCAAAGACATGACATAAATAATACATGCACAAGTAGTGGGAACAACTAGACCTTGGTTTAAAATTCTCAAAATAGTGGCCATTATAGTAATGTACTTTCATAAGTGACAAGGTTCTCCATATAAGTAACATGATTGTAGGTACGAGGTGGATGATACCCTTTTAAATATTGTGAGATCTATTTATTTATTTTTCTGACATATTTATATACAAACATTTTATCTTGGCTTATCTATATACATGCGAATGCATAATATTTACTTGATGGTTCTTTGTACTACAAATGTTATAAATGTAAATTTAGTACATAGTTACCATATGCATCTATCATAGAGTTTAGTCTCCTTGGAACATGAGTATAAATAATAGAAAAAAACTATATTTGAATAACACATACAATAAAAAGCTAACAAAACAACATAGGATCATGAACCTGATACTCGCCATTTAATTGAGAAATGACCAATTGTAAATATAAATGAACTTCAAGATAAATGAATCCATTTAAATGGTATCACAAAGGGTTTCTATAACAACAATGCACTCATCCATATTTTCTTTTCTTGTCCCTAATGAAGCACCACTTGAAACAACTAACTAACTAAATGGTGAATAAATCACAAGCAGTTGAGGCAAGTTTTTTTGTGTAATGACTAGTTCCACCTGTGAATCCTACATAAAGAAGAGTTTTACATGACATTTGATAATACAAGTAATGAATCTAAGTAATTGAAAAACCAAGAATAAGAAACTATACATATATACTTGCATGTACAAAAAATTGCATGCCTAGGAATAATGCATCTTTAAATAGAATCAATTTTTAGGCTCATCCATCTTATTTTCTCGTAAAATGTTAGCTCATATGCACATTTTTTCAAAAATTCTAAGACAATATAGGTTCTGGGATGCAAATAGTAAAATTTATCTGCCCCTAAGGGGTATTTATCTTGAACACAAAGTAAGATGAGGCCACCTTTAGAAAAAACCATAGGATGGACATATTTATCATCTTTACTCTTTACATGTTTCTTGTGTACTTTGTTCACTAGAGAAACATCTTGGCATTGTTCTTCAAGACGTTCTATTTGAACTAGGAACTCCTCTAGAGATGAAGTATTGGGTAAAAGTTGAACAACTAACTTCAATGAGGGAATCTCACATTTAATCAGAAGGACTGCTTCAAATCCATGAACGAGTTGAAAAGGACAAAATTCTATAGTAGTCGTAGTAGTTCGATATGCCCATAAAGAAGGATAAAACATAATATGGAAAAAAGACCTAATTACATTAGCTATCCTCTAAAGCATCGTCTTTAAATTTTTATTTCCATCTTGGACTTGACCATTGTGATAGGATAAAATGGTGAATAATGTTCTTGTTTAAACCCCAACATAGTGTTCAATTTGGTTATTACGTGATTTTTAAAATATTGACCATGGTGAGTGACAAGTTCACGTGGGTACCAAATATTGTAATGATCTGACGAAATACAAAATAAGTGGTGGTTTTCCCATCAATGCAAAAAGTTGGCATAAATCCTTTTCCCCATTTGGTAAAATAATTAACAATCACTATAATATATTGATGTCCTTGTTGTAGAGGAAAGTGTTCCTACAGCTAGGGGTTAAGATGCCATCAACATACTAGGGTTGAAATATAGATGCATATAGTTCTGCAAGTAAATGTTAACAAGTTTTAGAGATCATATAGGTTCATGCATTAGTCTAATGAAGGTTGATCCAAGGAGCCCCTCAATCCTCCTCTTGCTCCTCTGGCTCCAAGAGACCTGTAAAACAAACTTAACCTTCCTCAAACCAAATATACTATATGAAAGGAGATTATGTTCAATGAAACATGAACCTCTAATCTGATAAGCAACATCATATAATCATAATCAAAGATTTAATATACAAGACACATTGATTGGAAGAGGAAGAGCATTACATCTTTATTAATCATGGAAGAAGTACAAATATTACCTTCTCCTTAAGCTACGAACCTCACGAAACCTTGATTTGGTTCTTCAACTTCTTTTCTCCAAGGAACTCATCCTCCAAGCTCTGCAACACAAGGGGATGTCATTTAGGGAAAAGGTGGGGGGAATGAGAGTCCCAACTCCTCCATCATAATAGTGCAAAGATTCAAGTCCCCCTCCATGGAACTCTCTCCCTCTCTTATATAGTCTGTTGAAGAGTTATGGGAGAATAAAAAATTAGTTAAAACTGAAGGAGTCAATTGCATAACCACCAAAACTACCCAAAATTCGACAAACATTCATTTTTTGACATGTACAGGACAAAGTTGTGGGTTGCAGTGAGAACAGTTGTGAATATAAAGCTAAAATTGCGGGCTATAGTAACAAGAGTCACAAACAAAAGAGGGATTCTTGGGTTCAACTGCATAAGAGTTGTGAATTTCATAGGGTAAATGTGGGTCATACTAAGGACAATTCATGAATAAAAAAGTATAACCGTGGGTACCATGAAGGAGAAGTCGTAGTTAGGTAAAAAAATTAATTTTAGGGTGCTTTTGGGGATTTTTTTCAGGATTTGGAGTCTTCTTTAAATTTTTTCCCTACTCATATATCTTTCAAACGGTCCATAGAAGAGGTTAAATGGAGTTACAAAACTCTAGATATGTATCCTCCAATATAGGTGTTTTTTCAGTGACTTTGATGAAGTGTTCTCATGGAAGTGTCGACATGTGATGAAATCATGGGAAAGTGGTCACAAGAAGAGATGTGTCATTTTAGGCTATAACATATTTCCCCTAATGTATGAGGTTATAGGGGAAGACAGTAGCCAACATACATTATAAAAGGAAACGATTGAGTCATGGAGAGAGTAAAGAATCCAATATTGAAAGGCTTGAACAAAGGTACCTAAAAGAGAGATAAATGTCAGAAAAAATTGATCTATGGGACATACAAGTCCATATACAAATCATCGCCATAAGTATACATGCGAGTCCACAATATGTATAACTGATTTAACTATGATGGTTACTCAATATGAAATAAGGCACCATATAAAATCTAAAGGAGTCATGGCCACAAGTGAACAAGGTGGTGTTAGGATTATAATCCTCCCTTGTCCATTTTGGTCAATTATGTCTAAATCAAGAGTCCTTTCAGTCTATATATAGTCATTAGGACCATTGGGTCCACTTGGCCTAATTGGGGAACATGTACCAGTTACTAAAGTGTGGGGAACACTAATTGAGGCCATATGCCACTGATTGCACTTGCATGCATAAGTTTAGGAGCCTCCTAGATCAATCCTTGCAAATTAGGAGCCACTAGGAGTGCTGACACCAACATCCATTAGTTGAGTTCATTTGGTGACTAGTCAAGCTCAATTAGGAGTCAGTTACATTCAGTTCTACTCAGTTAGAGCTAGGTTTGCATGGTTGCATGTAGGTGAGGTGCATTTACTCACCTACCTCATTCAATTAGACTAGTTAACTGATAATTAAAACTGAATTAGACACTTGAGTTGGGATTTTGAACTCTAATAATGATTTAGACAAGGTCAGTTAACCATACAGTCAAGTAGATTCAAACCAATTCGAATTTCCTCACATTTATTCCAATTGGATGAGGCTATTTAGCCATTTTAATTCATTGTAATTAATTATCTAATTACTTTTGATTAATGAAAGCATTCATAGTTGCAAGCCATTTTTGCACTGTTTCATTCTTCAATTTCTGAGTAAAATTGTATGACCCATCTTTTGAGTTGTGTGTTGGTCCACAGATATATGTTCTCAATTTAATATGGTATCAGATCCTTGGCAGGACAAGGAACTTGTCCTACTATAGATTCATACTTGGATTAAAAAAAAAATTGAGTGAAATTGCTCCTTCTAGTACTGCACCAGAAGAGGAGAATTTATCACTTAATGTCCCAAGTAAAGGAATTTTTGGTCAATATTTCTTGATCAACTATGCTGGGTGTGAAGAAAATTCCAAAAGTGTAGGCTATTAACCTTACTTTGTCTATTTTATTGTGAAATTTACAGGTTTATCAGTCTCCTTCATTGCATTCACTACAACAGCTCAGTCTCCTTCACTACATTCAAAATGGAGCTTCTCACTCCTTTCAACTACCACTAGTGGAAGGAGGACATGGATATCCATCTTTGCTCCAAAAGAATCTTCAGAATCACAATGGAGATAGAGGCAAAGCTGGTTCATTATGTAAATAAAGAAAAATACTGGAATAGGCTTGATGAAGCATATGGATGCTTGTGCATTTCAATATCTAGAGATCTTCTCTTCCACATCAATGGATTGAAGACTCCCAAGGAGGTTTGGAATAAGCTTGCTTCCTTGTTTGATAATAAGGATGACCTAAGGATATATCAGCTAGAGAATGATCTGATTTCTCTTCATCTAGCAAACTTCGAAACAATGAATAATTTCTTCACCAAATTCAAGCATCTAGTGTTCCAGTTGAAGTTGTGCAAGGTTGAGAAGGAGGATGATTAACTCATCCTTGCCATCCTCTTAAAAATTGGTGCATACTACTTATTTTTTGTATCAAACTTTCATTTAGGGAAGCTCACTACTCCAAATTGGAGGATTCCCACTCTTAATTCCTTCACTAAATATCTCACCCATGAGCATGACATGTTGATCCAAATGGGGAACATTCGATTTTCCATAGATCAAGCACTAGTTGCAAGAGGAACTAAGGTTGCGAATGATAAAGGGAAGAAAAGAGATGAGTTTCATATGGCGAAAGAGTAGTCAAATTATCCTTGAGGTTCGAAGAGAAGCAAGAAGAATGGAAAATGAAAGTCCCTTTGTTCTTGCTGTGGAAGGGGATTTCATCCAAAAATATCTAGTATGAGAAGAACAATTGATGAAAATTCTCTTCTTCTGAAGAAACATAACATTACTGTACCTACTAGTTCAAGGAAGGATGAACATTGATAAGAAACTAAAGAACATGAAGAGACATGCCATGTAGTGAAGGCTAGTTGTTCAACAACACATGCCTTCCTCATTGATTTTGGAGATTCCAATAATATGGTTGCATCCAGAGAATCATTCTCTTCTTTACATTATTTTGATGGTCCTAGTATTCATATGGGTAATAACATTCAAATTTAAGCCAAAGGGAAGGGTTCTATCAAGCTTGAACATGGAAAGTTCAAAGATGTGCTTTATGTCTCCCTCTTAGCTACAAAAATGTTATCTGTATACCAGATGACTCATACTAGTTCTCCAAAGCGAGTGATATTTGGCCCTAACTTAGTGGAGATCACAGATAATTCTACTAGGAGAATCATAGAGAAGGGTGCTGCAAATAATGCCTCCAAGGCATATGAGTTCTCACACTTCATTCCATTTTCAGAACCAGTGCACTCTCATCTGCCACTTGAAAGGGAAGGCAAGAAAATTCCATATACTTCTTTTGAAGTTTCCACTAGTATTGTAGAACCAACTATATCAGTTTATGAGATTGGTATTCAGGGTGAGTCAGATCCATATCCATTCCCTACTCCCAAGCGAGAATCTAGAACATGATTGGAAATCCATCTGACACACAGAAGAAAAAGAACCTTGTGCTATGTCATGAAATATCACCTCCTTCACAGAGATGCAACAAAAACTCTGTGAGATGCTACATGGAAAGGTCTGATCAAAAGAATAGAGTGGATCATACACCTCTTCATCCAGAAAGAGAAAAATATTACATTTGTCCTTCCTTCCATCATCATTTTAGGAGAAGGTGGAGAATTCTACATGACAGGACTCGGGAAAGGTCAAATAAGAGATAGAATAATGCTTGATAAAGCACCGATTCATGGATTTTACGAGCTCGAATTAGTGAATGCTCGACAATGTTTTCATATTTTTGAGAGTATGAAAAATCCAAAGAAGACTCCAATGGTGTGCTTTTTTCATAAAGTTAGTCTCCTGAGTCCGAAAAAGTGTAAAAAAATCCAAACGAAAACTCTCTTAGCCCACGAAAACTAAGGTACGACTTTTTCGTAGATAGTCGACAAGGTCCGAAAAATGGTTAAACTATCACCAGGCCTATGCTCCTTCATAAGCGTGAAGAATACTTTAGTTTTAACAAGTGTGAAGCAAAGTAAGATCGCTTAGAAAGTTCCATTTATTTATGAGAATTGTACAGACAACAATAAAATCGATGTTTTTTTCTATGGTTTAGTGAGCATGACAAAGACATAAAGTATGCTCAGAATATTTTTCATGTTTAGGTCCAGATCATGAAAAAGAGAAAAGTGATCTCAACCAGGTTTCCTTTTCCATGAGTTCAGTCCTCCAGGCCCAAAAAAGCAATAAATCTATACGTAAAGATAATCTTATAGGTTTTGAAGAAAATAGAGTACTCATTTTTCATAAATAATCCACATGGTCCGAAAAAGCGATAACATGCCACTGATGTGGATGATTGTTGAATTTACCTTAACTAGTCTGAACAAACAAGTTAACTCGACAATATAGTCAATTTTAAGGAGTCACACTAGGGCTTAAAGATAACTCCATATCTTTCCCGTGAAGTTTTAACGAGTTCGAAAAAGTCAACTCATGGCCTCTGTACTCTTTTTAATGAGCTTGAAGGAGAGAATAAAGAATGCTCTAAATGTGAGGAGATGACTGTTAGAGGTAGGAGAAACTAATTCCAAGAGTGAGGAATAGACCTAAGAATATTGCAAGGAAAATGAGCAAGATAAAGACAGTCGAGGAATGTCTCTGCAAGGAAAAAGGTGTCAAGTTGCAAAGGAAATATGGTACAAGGCTTAGAGATGATGAGAACATATATGAGGGCTTATAAAATGAACTAAAAGTGTTGGAAGCCGACATCAAACTCATAAGAACAAATAGGGTACATGAAAATGTAGTTATAGATTGAACAACAAGGCTATTTGAGTAAACAATTGTGAATCCAGCTAAAAATCCTGTCTCCAAGAAACAAGAACTTCAGGATCATGTTCAACAAAAAATATCTGACGCAAGTCACTTTGGCAGAAACACATGCAACTTTTCTATCTTTCATAGAAGGGAAGTCAAGGAAGAATCGAATGAAAAATATTCTATAGTTCCAAGTCTCGAGGGATTATAATCAGTAAAATAAACCTCATTAGAAAAGAAAAAATCAACATGGGAGATAGAGTCCACAGGAACAAACTCGATATCATAAGAGTTGAGAAATATATAAGAACAATCAAACTCATCACGTTCACTGACTTGCTATTCAAAGGGAGAGTCTAGAGACTGAACAAGACCAACATAGGGAGATTGATCAGCTGAGAAATTGGGATTATTAAGGATTATTAAGAAAGGCAGGGTTATACTTAGCCACAAATGAACCAACATCCATAAGAAGGTCAGACTGTATGAAAGAATCGAGGAATACTTCGTTAGAATGAAATATACCTTCCCAGATAAGACACATGTCTGAACACTTGAATGGATCAACATAGTGGAGAGCATGATCCACAGTCTGTATAGGATGGATGCCCTAATCAACTATTGGGATTGAGTCCCGAGAAGGTAAATATCAAAGCAGAGGCTTCTTTGTAGTAGCAATTGAACACAAGGGATATGAGGCCAGATAGCTCACCCTTGGTGAGGTAGTGTCTACTAAGACACTAGGAATCAATAAATGAAAGACCTGGTCTCTAGCAGGGTTAGGAGAGGGATCGAGAAAATACAACTGATCAATAATGACAATGTATCCATTATGATGAAAGTACATCACATGAAAGAATGCTGACACCACATCCTGCAGGGCATAAACATAATCATGCCCGAGGAGCATATTGAATTACAAGGGTTCTTCTATTACCATGAAATCAACTGTGATAGTATTCCCACCCAAAGTAATAGGTGTTTGAACAAGAATTCCCAAAGTTGTACTATTTATTCTATTGAAAGACAATAAATTATTATGATTTGACATAAGGCTGGGAGATCCCATTCCTCGCAAAGCACAAGCAGATAAAATATTATCTGAGGATCCTTAATTAACAATACAATGAGGAATCATGTAATGTCCAACTTTTACCTTTATCTAGAAAGGTGCAACAGAAGGAAGATGCGGCTCAACTATGTTGTCCCAATCAAAGGAAGCAATCTGAGAGCTTGGTGGGAATTCATCCAAAGCAAGGTTAGTGCTCCCTTGTACAGAAATTTATGAATTAGAAGTGAAGAAAATATGACTAGAAGAATACTCACTCTCCAAAGGAAGATTGGAATTGATTGAAGATGGCACTGATTCAATCGCTTGATGGAAATAACTCTCTAAAGGGAGAGTGGGATTGACTAAAGGTGGCATTGGTTCAACTACTTAGTAAATGTCACTCTTCAAAAGGAGAATGGGGTTGAAAAAATATGAGATTGGTTCAACCATTTGATCAACTGAAGGTTGAATAGATTGTTGAGAAACTTCATACTGTTCAAGAACTAGATGTCCCTTGAACCAAAATCTTCGTACCTATGCGATGGTAGGGCACTGGTGGGTAAGGTGGTCACTATGACAATGTCTACAAGGAAACTTCAGCTTGCATTTAAAATGGTTGGTTTTATCAACAGTTCCAACATGAATAGTAGTGACTGATTATTTTCCCCAAGCATGACCACTAGAGGCTGGGTGATTTCCCCTAGCATTACCACCAGAGGCTGGGTGACTAGGTCCAACATGACCTACAGAGGTTGGAAGGATTCCAGTAGCATAACTTAAAAAGGATGAGATTTTAAGATCTGCATGCTTCGTAGAGGTTGAGTGTGTGCCCCCAACATGACCTGCAGAGGTTGGGTGGATGCTCATAGCACGACTTGCAAAGGTTGGATGTTTGGGTCCAACATGGCCTACAGAGGTTGGATGACTAGATCCAACATGAAATGTAGAGGTTGGATAGGAGACCTAAGCATGACCAACAGAGGCTAGGTGGGTGGATCCAACATGAACTGCATAGGTTGGAAGAGTTCCCCCAACATGAAGTATAGAGGATGGGTGAATGTGCCCAACATGACTTGCATAGGTTGGATAGTTTCCATCAACATGACCTACAGAGGATGAGTGGTGAATATAAACTTGAGTTGCATAGGTTGACTGCTTAGATCCAACAATACCTGCAATGGTTGGATAAGTGACCCCAACATGACCTCTAGTGTTTGGGAGATGCGGTTCAAATTGACCTACAGAAGTTGAATGGGTGTCCCCTTTGTGTCGAGTGTTCTTCCTATTCTTAATTCTTTCACCCCTTTTAGACTGTCAGGTACTAGTATCAGAACTTTCATTGCATGAGGTAGAAGGAGGAGAAGAGGAATCTATAGGTGAAGGGGAAGCAATGTTTTGATGCCCTTTATATAAGGAGATTACTTGATAAGCATAAGGAGAATTCAAGACCGTTGGACTAGAAAAAAACCACAGCGGTATACCTAGGGTGTATTCGGGTAGATTCAAGGTGGTCATCAAAGGAACACCAACATTCCATGCGAGAGGAAGAGTACAAGGAGTCCCTAGTGAGGGGTAATCCCAATTGGTGTCCATAGGGGTGTTAGCCATAGTTTCTAACTTAACCAATAATTGAGTTCAACTGGTAACAAACAGTAAAAAGAGCACACCACTAGAAAAAGTCCTAATTATTAAGACCAGGCAAGTAAAGGATTCCTTCCAAAGGAGAGTCTTGAAATATTAAGGCCCATAACAGACCAATGAAGGTTGGAGAGTAGTTAATTGGAGTATTGTGAGGAGTTATTTGGGTGAAAGCACTGGAATCACTCAGCCTCCCTCCCAAATTGTCTACCGAGGTTACCTTCCAAGTCTATCCTAGGAGAAATGGAAATAACCTTCCACTACCACCCATGTAAGAGTCCTAGATTTCAAGATGATAAGGCTACCAAAATATCAAATAACTGTTGGTGGATCAGTCGTAGTTCCAACCCATGCACATGGGAAGGGTAGCAAATCCTAAACCAAGCAGTACGAGGAACCATACAGGTGTAGGAAGAGGTACAGGGTGAGTCCCCAAACATGCATCATGTTTAGTGTATGCTCTACCGAGTAGAGGAGGGGTATCTCCAAATTCTCATTGTCGCACGAGCTCATGCTTGAATCATGTGTGAGAGAATATTTCCTAAAGACGGGCCAGTATGTTTGAGTTTAAATTTTTGGGCAGTTACGATATCCCTAACCCAAAACACTAGCCTAAACTAGTGTATGTCACCCCTAGAAACAAAATATTAGTAATAAATTTTAGATATTAAATGTTCATTTTAAAGGGTTGTTGAAAACTCAAAGGGTGGTGGAGGTGAAATCAATGATGTGTGACTCAACAGTAGAAACAAGGTGACTAAGCAAACAAGAACATGAAATGCAAAAGAAAACCTACTTCTTTTTCTTTCCAAACTAGAAATTCAAGGCCACGAAAGAACAATTTCTTTTTATTTTTTCAATAACAATGGCATGCAATACAATTTAGACTAAAACACTCGTCTATGTGCATATAAAGAAACTATATGTTTTTTTTATTCTTCTTTTATAATATGCAACAGAAAAACAACCTATCAACTAACACAGACAAGTAATACAAACAAAACAAAATGGAATACTACCCTATATCCCACTAACAGGCCCTAGGATTCCCTAAAGCCTGATATAACCTTGCTAAGAAGGGAGACTTATAAAGGAAGAAAATCCAACTACTTTGAAATGAAAAGACTAAGAAAAAATACTAACACAAGCAAGGATCAAGAAGCTCCAAGGTTTAGTATAGACTGACAATCATATTTTGCACAATACCTTTCCCAACAAGGTCAAGCCAAAGAAGGAGGTGGGGGGGAAGCAACAAAACAAACCTAAAGGATTTAAGAGGGCTTGAAAAATAGATAAAGAGAAACAAAGAGAGGAAACACCACCTCCCAGGGATCATGCATAAACAACAGATCCACAAAGGCCGATTAGACAACATTAAAACATCCCAAACATACCCAAAGAAGGTGAAAAAAACCCCAAAAACAGGGCATTCAAGACTATCATATAGTCAGTGTCGTGAATGGTTTACGGTCCCTCCTTAAGGAAATTCATGAATGAAAATGGAAATCACGACTATGCAATGTTGCACCTGTGAATGAGTGGGAAAAATATAACAAAATGTCAAAAGGAGCCTTAAACAGGAATGGAAAGGGTCCTAACAGACTTGAAAGTTACTCCTAAGTTGAAGGACTCAGACCTGAACATAAACTGAAAAAACCAAGACAAGAAGACCCCAAAATAGACAAGGCCTCCCTAGCGGAGCCTCTAGTTCTATTGTAGACAAAAGTGTTCCTATGGTTGGGGATTAAGAGGCCATCAACATATTAGGGTTGAAAGATAGATATGCATATAGTTCTACAAGTAAATGTAAACATGATTCAGAGATCAGATAGGTTCATACCTTAGTCCAATGAAGGTTGATCCAAGAAACCCTTCAATCCTCCTCTTGCTCCTCTTGCTCCAATAGACCTGTAAATCAACTTAACCTTCTTCAAACTAAATAAACTTAATGAAAGTACATTATGTTCAATGAAACATGAAACTCTAATTTTTTAAACAACATCATATAATCATAATCAAAGATTCAATATGCAAGACACATGAATTGGAAGAGGAAGAGAATCACATATCTATTAATCATGGAAGAAGTACAAAGCTTACCTTCTCCCAAAGCTAGGCACCTCAGGAAACCTTGATCTATTTCTTCTACTTCTCTTCTCCAAGGAACTCATCCTCCAAGCTATGCAACACAAGGAGATGACATCTAGGGAAAAGGTGGGGGAAATGAGAGTCCCAATTCCTCTAGCATAATAATGCAAAGGTTAAATTCCCCCTCTATGGACCCATATCCCTATCTTATATAGTTTGTAGAAGATTTAGGGGTCAGGACAAAGTAGTTACAACATAAGGGGCCAGTTGCATAACAACAAAAACTACCCAAAATTCTAGAAAAAATCATTTTTTGACATGTACATGACAAAGTCGTGGGTTGCAGTGACAACAATTGTGAATGCAAAGCCGAAATCACAGGCTGTAGTAACAAGAGTCATGAATACAAGAGGGATTCACGAGTTTAACTACATAATATTCGTGGATATGATAGGGTAACAATGGGTCAAACTCTGGACAAGTCCCAAATACAAAAGTATAACCGCTGGTACCATGAAGGAAAAGTTATGGTTAGGTAAAAAACTCATTTTTAGGGTACTTCTGGGAGTTTTCAAGATTTAAAGTCTTATGAAAAGTTGTTCCTTACTTAGATATCTTTCAAACTGTCCATAGAAGAGGTTAAACAGAGTTATAGAACTCTAGATATGGGTCCTCTGAGATAGGTGTTTTTTCAGTGACTTTGATGAAGTGTCGTCATGGAAGTGTGAACATGCGATAAAATCATGGGAAAGTGGTCACGGGAAGAGATGTGTAATTTTAGGCTATAATAGTACCCTATAACAAATTGGGTTGCAAGTCATAAAATCAACTCCCCACATGTTGAAGGCACCTACAATGATAATGGGAAACAATGGACCAAGATGTGTGTGCATATCTTTAGTAAATATTTTACAAGCATGAAAATTTTTAACCACTTATATATAACATTTAAATATTGTCATCCAAAAGTATCCATAACGTAAATTTTTATGGGTAGTCACAGGTCCAAAAAGATGACCTCCATAGGCTCCACTATGATAATCATTTAATAAAGACTCATCTCCTTCATGAGTCATGAAATGGTGTACGATTGATCAACTTCATGGTGATACAAATTATCTCCAATAATGAGATAATTCTTTGCATTATGACAATGGTATCATCACTCATATCTTTAAAAATACTTAGGACACTTCAGAGTTTGAATATATAAACAGATATATCCATACCAAGGATCTGATGAAGAAAAGATGTGCTCATACGGAAAGAGTCATATTCAATACTATCATATTCTTCATAGAGGAACTTCGAGATAAGTTTAGAAACTACCAAGGATTTATTTGACTTAGATAATTGGAATTCTTGATCCAATTACTGTAAGATATCAATCCATTTATTGAATTTTCCCCCAATTATTTGTCAGGTGAAAACACACTAAAATGGGCTGAGTTTTGCAACAACAATGGTTTTTTGTAGCAATATATATCGACATATTATTTGGACTACAAAAAAAAATTCTAAGGCTACCGTATTGACATGATAATTATTTAGTTTAGTCCCAACCAATGCATGATTAAGGTAATAGATCACATGTTTTTCAATATTGCCATTTTCTTGAACTAATACAATGGAAATTATGGAATCTAATGCAACCAAATATAACAAAAAATATTTTGTGTAATGTAGAGAACTATGTGAAGAAAAAGACATGATATTTTGTTTAAGAGAATCAAAATATATTTGGGAATCTTTTCCCCATATAAATGGGACTTCTTTCTTTAATAACCACATAAAACCTTTAGTACTCTTATCATAGTTAATGATCAAAAGTATGAGAAAGTTGGATTTTCTTCGAAAAATATGAAGTTGGATAACATTTGAAGGATGAGGTAAGTTAAAAATGGATTCAAGCTTTAAATGATCCACCATCATCCCCTTTTTATAATTGAAAACCTATGATCCGTGTAGGTTCAACACAAAAATACAATTACGAGGATCCAATTGAAACTTGTAGTATATGCATCATTCAAAAACAAGGTGAAGGTGGTCTAGATGATCTCACTTCTTATGAGAATTAGATTCTAAATAATACAAATAAGCTTCAAATATGTGCTTATATATCCTATAAAGAGAAGGACATAGCCCATTCAAAAGTAGCTCCATCATTTTTAGGACAAAAGGAATTTTCTAGTATGCGAAAGTTCCACATGGGAATATAATACAATTTAATGTTGATTATTTGGTTGAATTTGATTTTAGTTATAACTAGAGAATCTATACATAAAGTAAAATACCTCACTACTTGCACATTCATCAATGGCTTGATCAATAAATGACATTGGGAAATTTTACTTAGGACAAGCCTTGCTCAAATCTCTAAAATCCATACATACTTGGAGGTTACCCCACTTCTTGTCAGTAGGAACAAGATTGGATTACCATTCTATTAGAGAAATAATATAATTAAATCCTACCTTAATAAGTTTTTCAACATCATATTTGATAGAGGAAACTTTCCTAGGGTTAACTCGGAAAAGTTTCTAACAAATAGGCTTGCAATTTCCTACATTTTACTCTCGTGCAGGAAAAACTTTTGGGATCAATTCTCGGCATATCCTAATATTACTAAGCAAACACATGACATAATTATTTAAAAATATCAGTATAAATATGATTCTCTTAGGAGAACAATTCACAAAAGTGTATACATTCTACATGATAACAAGGTTCCTAGAGATACTGATCATGATCATTTCAAAAATGTTTTTCATATCACCTTTGGAATATACACCTTGAAGTTTGATGGAGTTTCTTGATAGATGATCTTGCAACCCTTTGAGTCTCTTTAAAACCTACAAATATAACCACAAAAAATACTTCCTACTATCCTACCAAACAATGTTTAATAAATTCAAGGTATATCTACTTTCCTACCAATTCAAATTCAAAAGAAAACTTGGAGGGAAAACATTGAACAAGAATTGGGGTGGGGGAGAATGAAATGATTTATAATAGATGAAAGTGGACAAATAGTTACAATCTTTGAAGGTACCTTCATTCTCCTTTTCTAAGACTTACTCCTCTACCATCCATGCCTTTGATGCCCAAAAACTCTTGTAGTAGAAAATCCATCTCTAGCTTTCAATTACTCCAACATGTCTTTACTTTTACTTTTTGCCTTTTTAATTAACCTCATATTCCTATCTTATATATCATTGGTATTTGTGTACCCAGTTACTAAACATGAATGTGGGACTAAAATTTTTCCATAATTTTTTATTATTTTCATCAAAAACTCACTTTTCATACTTTTTTCAGGCATTTAACTTGATTATGAGGATTTCCAGAATAATTAATACACATGCTAGGCATTATTTCCATTGTTTGAGTTATAGGAACTGGGTTTTTTCCCTTAATTGGTCATGAAATTGGCATCTCTATAGAAACCTTTGTCTTCAAACATTTCTGCCTTTGTGGAAGTAGTGGTCAGACGAGACATTAAAGCTCGCAATTGTTCCAAAATTACGATCTTCATGTTGCAGGAAAAATAAAAATATGTTTTAAGATCATCAATCTCAAGGGTATTAATTTTATTGTTAACACTTTCCTTATACCTTTACTAAAAGGAACAAGTAAGAAACTTCTCAGCATTATGTGAAGCAAATGCAGAAAGAATATTTTAGATATCTTGTGTTTCAAAAGAACCCTATGTTATCCTTAGAATAAATATAGTATGAGTGAATTTATTGGTTATAAGGTAAAGCTAAATAGTTAAAATCACTTAATCACTACGTTATCGAAGAAAATGAAAATTTGAATGCCAAATTTGCTTAAGGTTTCAAAGAGAATGAATAAGTTGAAAGCGTAGGGGAATCTATTAATGAGAAAAGCATGAAAGTGCTATTAGTGGAACAAGAGAAACAAAATGAACATTAGAAAACTCAGGACCAAATTGAAAGAGGGTAGAAGAAGAGTTCTTGTATATGTTTAATCAATGCAACTCCAAGAATAGAGAAGTTTTAGTTGGCAATTTTTGCAATTTTGTCTCATAAGGGAAACTTTGAATTCACTTTAAATGTTTTCCGAGATTTGTCAACTATCATTTTGTTTACGCAATTATCTAATTACATGGGTTATGCCTTGACAAAGTAACTTTTATGTGAATGATCTATTTTTCATATCCATGTCTTTTCATTTTGGAATTTGATTTTATTATCTTTTATAAAGCAACTACATAATCAAATATACCGTACTCACTCTGATATAGTTATGATTTTAATTCATAGATATTAAATGTGGTATTCTATAGCTACATAAATTAAACCGGATCCTAATTAGAGTTATTTCACATCGCATGGGTTTATTTTCAAGTTCGTTGTGTGCATGGAATTAGTTAGAAACAAATTGATAAAAGTATCAATGCAAAAATTTTGTAGGAGGTCCACTCATTAAGCCTTAAAACATTCTCTTTGGGACAACTATCATGATAATTGTTGGATTGTTGAAATACTTTCTTATTATGTAAATGTGGTCATGCTTGATCAACATTATTGAACGGGAATCTTGCCACTATTTGGGTATTTTGCATTGGAATCTCTTGATGGATGATGGAAAGTGTAACATGTCACCATCCTTGAGTAATTATATGTGGTAGCGAGTCTATTTTCATGACTTGAGTCTATTAGCTGATCTCGAGGATTTACAAATTGGTTGTAATTCCTTTGTATAAATTCATACTTCTTTAAAACTCTTGGATGGTTGATGGATAGCAGAAAATAGGACAAAATAAGTCGTATATAGTTTCTACACATTTTCAACTCTGATTGAACTTGTTCTAGGAGTCACTATACCTGTTGAATAATTATTTTTATTTGTATAATCTAAAGTTGTTGTTCACCTTCATATAATATTCCTTTGATTTATTTTATGTAAAGTTTTTATATTATCATAATTGTTTATGGTCTTTAATAATATAAATGTTTATACTCCATAGATTACCAATTGAACTAGTTTGTTTATATAACTATATTTTCAAATAATAATAATATTTAATTATTATTTTGGGACTATAACGAAATATTTAGTGTTTTGATTCATGACTTAGATTTTTTCTTTAATCTATTCATAACATGATTAATTTAGAGTTCAAATTAGTTCAAATTCTAATTTCATAATCCTTTCAGATGAGATAGGATTTAGATAAACGTAGCTTAATTTGAATGAGTTTTTTGTAGTTGTTGAATTATCATTGTTTAGCTACTGAAATATTCTTATATTAGATTAAGATTTCCATTTAGTTTACCTTTCATTTATTTAGAACTAATTGCATTTAGGAAATTAGGTAAAATCAAAACATCAAGTCTCTCTTTCACGAGAGAGGAATCTTTATAGAGGAAACAATGCCTACATTCTCATCGGAAACAACTATTCCAAATACTTTAGGTTTTTTTTTTGGAACATCGATTAGGTTGTTTCTCTAATATTGATGAGTGGTTAGTTCTACCTATCAACACTATCCAAATACAAAATTAAATCAATAATGAATCAAAGAACAATTTCATTTGGGAGGGAAAAGATGAGAGATATTATTTTTATTTATAATAATAGTACAACATAAATATAGATGATCTCATATTGGCAGAACCCTTTGTAACTATCATCTAGGTTCCTTTGATCCTAACCCACAAATGAAATGCCACTAGACTCCAACTTCTCTTTGAATGAAATATTGGCAAAAGATATGGAATTTGATCCTAGCAATTGAGAAAGAAGCTACTACTCATAAATTGGGGTTTCTAGGTAGAGGATGTCATAAAAACTTAGAAATGGTTACAAGCAACTGATCCAACATAAGGGTAGTATCCCGATACTACTTTATTTCTCCAAAATACGGATTCATTTTATAGTTATTTTGAAATGGATAAGGTAGTTGGAGACATTGCCACAACGATTTAGGTGTAAGACTACCATAAAAACTGCTCAGGGACAAAAACATGTGATTTCATTATTATTTTCATATATTTTAAATTCCATGCACCTTTCACATGGGAAAGGTACATATACATTCCTTTCTTTAAGGAAAAGCATGTGGATGTGGCAAGAAATCCCTTTTAGGCACCTTTTAGTATGAGTAAAATTGGAAGTTATTAACATGAAGTCCATATGAACATCAAAGACATAGAGGTTCCAAATAATGAAACAACACCAACATCTTTCTAAACATGTTATTTCATTTTCTTCCATTATGAATATGAAACCTAGCCATCTTCTATCCCTCAGGTGGAATTTCAAGACATAACCTAAAACTAGGGCCCTTGCCTTTTTGTAAATAGTCATTTAGGGTTTGTTTTGAAACATGAATCCTACACGATTACCTTCTTATGATTTTACTATTGTACTCCATTGCATTTCCCTTATTTCTATCATTAAAACTTCCCCACTACCATTCTCAACCAATTTTTCTTTTACTTCACATGTGTTCCTTGTCTTCTTCACCCTACTACTAAATGTATTTTTTAGAGTGTCCCCTAGAATTCACTTTTTAGCATTTAGATTTTTCAAATCCAATATAAAAGTTTAACTCCTCAAAACTCCATCCACATTTGAGTTGGTATCTAGTTCTTTTGTGCACAAAAAATAATCCATTATGGAACCATTTTTTATTTAGGATTGGTAGACACACCCATAGTATCATTTGAAACAATAAAATATTTGTGATAATTGATTCATAGTAGTATATAGGGGCTAAGGTAATCCTCAAAAATTGATTTTACTCACAATTACGTAGAAACACAATAGAAAGAATGAGATTAATACAAATAAATGTAGTCAATAATCGGTTTATTATGATTTTCCAACATGTAAATATTTCTAGATCAGATTTATATTACATCAGGGAGAAATTGTTAGCCTTTGGAGGCCACCTGGATGCATACATGTGTCAGACTATGATTTGACCTCAAAACCCCCCTAGGTGGACCAACGAGCTCCCAAACCATCTCAAACGATCACAAATACTAGTGTGAACATGGTTGGAGCATGATGGAACATAAATGAGAGAAGGATAGGAGTGGGTGAGTACGTGGGTGAGTGGTAGTGGCTCTAGGAAGCAATAAATTCCTAAGGAGAGAACAAAACCACGAAATACATGCACTAGCGCCTATGGTCAAACAGTTTCCCTAATTTAAGGGATGGGGAGGACACCAAGGTATTATATTTCATTAATGAGGGTACATGGGAAGTCATAATGATCAAAGTGGAGCTCCTCAATGCAATAAATGAGTCCAGAACACCCAGTATACCAAGGTTGATCAACATAGCCTAGTTTTGGACCATATGATATAGCATAAAATCGAATAAAAATGTATCCTAAGTGTATGACCATGGTAATAAGGTGGATTAATACTCTGACATGCCCCCTTAAAACTGAATTAGTATAATTTATACCAAATTATTATTGATGCCTTGGAAACTAAGGATCAAGTCACCTCTTACAAAAAAAATTATTAGTCCATATAACCAAGGTAAGGAGGAAAACCTCACGGGAACAAAAAATCCTGTCTAAAATGGACATGGAACAATATATGAAAGTGAATATTAGTAATCGCCATGTTTCACCCACTACAAGAAGGGATCTCAGATAGGTGAATCTATTCTCTGTGAATCTCTTGGTGAAGATGTCAACAGTTTGCTTTGCAGGTGGGAAATACTGCAATGATATCACCTGCGCATGCACCAAGATCCTGATGCAGTGCATGTGTATCTCAATGTTCTTGGTCCTCTATCTCTACACTGGATCAGTGAAAATATTGATTTCATTTTTATTGTCACACCAAATGAATGTGGGAAAATCAAATTGAAATCCAGGTTCCCCAAGAATACCTTGCTACCACACACATTGTGTAGTTGCGTTCATTTCTCCTCTACACTCGGCCTTAGTTGGAGAGAAGGATATGGTTTGTTATTTATTCATTGACCATCATGTTTGACTGTGTGAAAGCATGAAGACATAACCTGAAGTGTAATTTTTGTTAACGGAATATCCATCCCAATCAAAATCAGTAAATCCAACTAGTTTTAGTGGAGAACTAGCAACATAATGTACCCCGAAGTGTTTGGTTCCTTGCACATAATGAAAGATCCTTTTGGAATATTTCCAATGGATATGATGAGGATATTTCATATATTTAGTAACAACACCAACCAAATATTCCAAATCAGGTCGAGAGTGTGTAAGATAGAGTAAACTCCCAACTAGTTGTTTGTACAATGAGCTGTCCAGCAATGCAGATGCACCAAAATCACCTAGTTTTATTCTTGAGAGGAATGGGAACTTGGATGCCTTACATTCATCCATTTTGAAATTCTATAACAAGTCTTCAATGTAATGTCCCCGGTTTTGACCCCGTTTGCATGATGTATATATTGTAATTAATCGTGGTGAGGAGCTCAAGGCAAAAGCCCCACCATCGATTTGGTTGTGTATGTTTCGGCAATGGGGGATAATTGTCGATGGTATGTCGTGCTATCTGGCACATTTTAATTCGGCATCATGTAAACCCGCACATCAATTAAAATAAACCACAACCAGCTACGGCAGTGCAACGTTGAATGAAAAGGGCATGGTTCCAAAGGATAAGGGGTGGGGGATGTCAAACCTTGGTTTATGGGGGAAAAACCCATGTTTGTCACCTTGTTGATTTTCCATCTTCCCTTGTCAACCTCTTTAATGTTTTGTTGGGCAGCTGAGGAGTAATGGCTACTGGTGGTTGAGGCAGTTAATGCCTTTGGGAGTGGGGTGGCAGGACTGTCAGTCCTTTGCCCACTTGCCCACTCCACCCACGTCTGCCCATTCTTCTCCCTCATGCACTCTTCCCTGGCCAGTTCACACTCACCATGATTTTGGTCTGTTGGCTCCTCACGCACAGGCTCTGGGTGATTTTGGTCTCACGCAGGCATTTTATTCCTCTCCACGAGTTGCTAAACGCTTAGGCACTTGCAATTCGCGTCCTCCTAACTGCTGTGCATTCTCACGCAGAGAATTTCCCTCCCGTTTCTCATTTTCGCGCATAGGAATTTCCTGGGTTTTACCCACGTCATTTTCCTCTGTGGATTGGTGAATGGAGTGGCTGAATCATTTCCCCATGGGTCGAATTGTGGGTTCTGCGTTGATTATTACCCACGCCCAGGCTGGGAGTCTGTAAATTTGTTTCCAGCGTGGTCTGTGTGAGTCTTCTCGTGGCTCAATTTCCTTGGACGAACTGTTGATTTCACCCATGATTTGGGTCACTGTGGATTTCCAATATGTCGGCTGAGTTTCCCTGTTTTGGACTGTGCATAGTTGCCATCGTTTTCATTGTGAAATTGGGTTGTTGTTGTTACCCTGGTTTGGGGTGTTGTTGCTGAGTTGTTTTGGCCACGATAGGGCCAAGAACAACTCCTTATTGCTTTGTTTAAGCTGTGACAGCTAAGTAATTTCCTGAGTGCAATGGTTAGTCTTCGGACCGTGCTGGCTTGGCTTGGTTGTTGAAATCCTGTGAAACCCAGCTGTGTTGGTTTGTTGTTTATGTCCCCTTGGCTATTTATAAGCCTGCAATTGACCCTTATTCCGGAGGAATCATGCCTAGCTCGGGGGTGGCAGCGTTGCTGAGAGATTGATGAGCAAGCTGGCCTATGGTTGGGTGGAATGTTGCAACGACGTAGCTGGTTGCGGGTGAATTCTTCATTGAAAGATAAGTATTGCTGTTATATTTCATCTCTGCAATTATGTATTGATGTCAATTGATTAATCATAATGAACATGTAAATTGCTGGAACGTAGGTGTGTTGCTTCCACTGTATGATTGAGGATTCAGGCATTTGTGTATGCTTAGGCATCTTAATATGCATCCTGTAAGATTTTAATTCCAGCATTGATTTATTTTGATTATGTTCATGGGGCCATTTGCCCGGTTGTGTTGATGTGTTCGTCTCTTCCTCTTCGCCGGTTGAGGGATGGGGACGTGACATTCAACATAATTTGGTTTTCTAACCTTATTCCTTGCTTCAAATTTCTCAATCTCTAATCCAAGAAATTGCCTCAATAATTCAACGTTAGTCTTGGAGAATTCATTGTGTAGAGAAGACTTAATTGATCCAATTTCTTTACTGCAACTACCTATGATAAAAATGACATCAATATAAAACACTATTACATGAAATAAATCACCAACATGTTTTAAATACACATTAGGATCATATTTACATCTTTCAAATCTAAGCGATAGCAGAAAATTGTCCATCTTGGCATACAAAGCCCTGAAGGCTTGCTTGAGGACATAGAGAAACTTCTTCAATATGAAAAAAATTGAAGGATCATGAATGAAACATTCATTCTACATCATATAGATCTCCTCATTAAGGTCACCATGAAGAAAATATCTCTTCACATCCATGTGGAACCTCCTACCGCTTAGATGTAACAATGGCTAAAACTAGCCTGATAGAGTCCATCTTTGCAACCGATACATATTACAGATGTATATGTGTAGTCATGTTATTGTACACGAGAGAAGTATTTAGAAAAAAAAATGTCCTTATAATTGATATATGAACAATAATCATCCACTTTGGTCCTATAGAACCACTTGCATTGCACTAGTTTCCTCTTGGAGGGAAAGCGAACCAATTCCCAAGTCTCATTGTCTTGTAATGAATTGAAATCTTCTTGCATGGTTTTTTTCCATACTGGGTCAAGTGATGCGTCCTGATATTTATAGGGATCATATCCAACCATAATGAATCATCTCTATGAAAGATTTAATTCACAAGTATAAAAGGAATTGTGCAATTGAGATCTAGTCTTCCTAGAGTCTAGTGGATCTCCACCAATATCACCAGCTGCTTCAATGGTTATCTCAACCCACTTGGTACGAATGGGTGAGTCATGATCTGAATGCATGGAATAATAATCATTAGAAATATTAGAATACAAAATATAAGAGAAGGATTTATCAGTTACATCATCATGGAGTGGAGGATGTGAGCATTCCCCTTGAGCTAGTTCAGCCTCCTACATGAGGTCTTCTTCGAAATGTACACTTAATTTGATGAATGTTTTATGATAGGATACAAGGCATTATATCCATTTTAATATTTAGCATATCCAACCATAATGGACTTCTTTATTTGAGCTTTCAAGGCCTTTCTCCTCTCAGGAGGAATCCTAGCCCAAGCCTTTGAGCCAAAAACCCTGAAATGAGAAACATTGGGCTTGTGACCACTCCAAGCCTCATATGGATTTTTTACATATAATACTTTGTGTGGAGCTCTAGTTTGGACATATGAAACACATTTTATAGCTTCATCCCATATATTAGGATTCAAATCTTGCAACCATCATGCATGTAGCCATCTCCTTGAGAGCCCTGTTCTTATGCTCTACAACACCATTTTGTTGTGGTGTGTAGGGAACATAATGTTTCATTTGACTGCCACATTTATCACAAAGCTTCTGCAAACTATTTTTTACATACTCCTTTCCATTTTCAGTCCTAATAAACTTGATCTTGTTCCTACATGAATTCTCAACCAAAGCTTTGTATACTTTGAAAATCTCAAAAACTTCAGATTTTAGCTTGAGAAAATACACCAACCAACACATTGAGAAATAATCCATGAAAGTCAACAAACAACTTGAATTCCCATATGAGAGTGTGGGAAGAGGCCCTATGAGATATGAATTAATCAAATCAAGCACTTGGATAGCCCTCCTTTCCTTTCCTTTCTCACATCTGCGCTTAGCATGCTTTCCCACTACAAACCCTTTGCATGTGCCACTAGAAAACTTGATGGAAGGAAGCCCTTAAACCATTATTTCCTTGATTAGTTCTTGGAGGTATCTTCATTTGAGATGACCATATCTCTCATTCCATAAATTTCTTGTCTCATTGGAATGTCACAGGAGCACATTCCCTTGTGAGTATGGAAGGAAGTGAGAGAATTTGTACATTCATAACCCACTGCAACAACTTGTCCTGTTGATACTTATGAGATCTGCACAACATTTTGATTAAATGTTACTCTCTTGGTTGCACCAGTGTGTGTCATTTGATACACTAAGAGTAGGTTTACTGCTAGATCAGGCACAAACAACACATTGTTTAAGTACCCATCTTCAAGATCAATCCTTCCAATCCCTTTGGATTGGAATTTTGAATCATAACCCATGAGGATGGATGAAACACAACAAGGATATAGGGCCAAGAAGTAATCATTCATGGAGGTAATGTTCCTGGAGGCACCTAAATCTATGGTGAAGGATGAAGAGCTTGAATACCAAACAACCAAAGCATGGCATATTTCCGTATTGTCTAAGCTTGAACCTCCCTCTTTCTTCCTTACATATTGTGGAAGTGGGATGTTGTTCTTCTCAAGGAGTTGCACCATCATGTTAATGGTTTTCTTCATGCATGAAGTCTCTATATGGAAGCCTTTGTGATAATAGGTTCATTTTTTCTTCTCTTGATTCTTCTTCTCATTGTCCTTGGTAGGATTTGAAAACCCATATGAAGATTTGGGATTCTCCTGCTTCATCTACTCTTTCTTCTTCAAATCTGTGGATTTCTTATTTCCTTTGGCTGGAATCAAAACTTTTGTAGCAAGGGATTGATCCTTACTAGATTTCATGGTACCAATTTGCACCAACTTATATTTTTCTTGGGTTAGTGACTCCATGAAGTCTGTTAATGGAGGAATCCTCGAATTTTGATCTATGATCTTGCTAGAGTGGAATGTTGACACAAACACTAAATACTTTGTCCCTAGCTTCAAAAGTATGGATAATATCAACTACTCATGTTTCTTTTCAATGCCGCATTGTTTCGACTGAAGCACCAATGATTTGAACTTACTGAAGAAGTCTTGGATCGTCTCAAAGTGATTTAGGATCAGTGAGATAAAATCATTTTCGAGATGATGGCCTCTCTTTTCATCAATATTCTCAAACAATGACTATATCTTGAGCCATACTTCATTGGGTGGTATTAGAATATCTACATGGAAGAGAAGATCCCTCGGAATGCTGAGAAAAAGCATCTAGAATGCTTCATCAATATTGTTGAAGTACTTCGATTTTTCGATACCAGAGTTGGGCTCGGTCTAAATCCCCATGGTGAATCTATACAGGCCTTGTCACCTCACTCTAATCACCATTTCATCCTTCCATTCAAAATATTTCAATGGAGTAATAAATACATGAGTCTTCTCCATTGTTTCTTGCGCACCGAGTGACAGAAACACTGGTTGTACCTGCAATGTAGAGACTCAAAGTTTTCTAGAAAATTCCCTAAAAAATAACTCAAAAAATCTAGTTTTGATTTGTAGATCCAAAGAGCTATGAAACCATGTGAAAATTGAATCGCAGTAGGATCTAGGAGCTAAGGGAATCTTGACAATTCGAGTTTACTCATAATTATGTAGAAAAATTGTAGAAATAATGAAATTAACACATATAAACGTAGTCAATAACTGATTTTATTATGAGTGTCCAACCTATAAATATGTATGGATCAGATTTATATTACATTAGGGAGAAATCGTTATCCTTTGGATACCTTCTAGAAGCATACATGTTTCAGACTATGATTTGATCTCAAAACCCACGTAGGTTGACCAATGAGCTCCCAAAACATCCCAAATGGTCACGAATGCTAGTGTGAACATGGATAGAGCATGATGGAACATAAATGAGGGTAAGGATAGGCATGGTTGAGCACATCGGTGAGTGAGAGTGGCTCTAGGAAGCAATTAATTACCAAGGAGAACCAAAAACTACAAAATACATAGACTAATGCCTATTGTCAAACTGTTTCCCTGATTTAAGGGATGGGGAGCGCACTAAGGTCTGATATGTCATTAATGAAGGTGCATGGGCAGTCAGAATGATCAAAGTGGAGCACCTCAATACAATAAATGATTCCAAAACACCTAATAGACCAAGGTTGGTCAACATATCCTAGTTTTAGACTAGATGATATAGCATAAAAGATAATGAAAATGTATCCTAGGTGTATGACCATGGTACTAAGGTGGATTAGTTCTCTAACAATATTTCCACTCATATCTCCACTGCTCACTAGCTCAACTTTATCTCTAGTAGAGTCAATTATCCTTCTTATTCTATGTGTCTTGTACACTGTACTGCCCTCTAAATTATATTACCTAATCCTTTTGATCATCATTTGAAAACATTTTTATCCAGTTTTTGCCACTTTCCTAAAATATTCCTTTGTTGCTTTGTTTTCCCTATTGTACATGACTCAATCACCTCAAGTCTAGGTTGTTGAGTTTTTGATGAGCTTAAAATTTCCATTCCCTAATAGGAGATTTCAAAATTATTTGATAACTGTTCTCCTTAGAATCCATTTATCTTGCTTATATAGAGAGATAGATAAATAGATAGATATTCCAGGAAAAATCTCATTGGATCAATTCAAATTCATTGAAATATTTGAATGGAGATAAGCTCAAGTTACAGTCACAATAGTGGCTTGTAACCCCAAGCGACTCTAGTAGATTTGAACCTATTAACTATAGCCTCCCAACCATATAAATGCCTTTGGTAAAAGGTTGAATTGATTGAGATAAATATTAAATAGAAGCACGTGTGTGCGTGCGTGCACACACACACACACACACACACACACACACACACACACACACACACGCACACACACAAATGCACACATGCATGTACGCACACACACACGCACACACACAAACACACACACAGGCGTGCACATGCGTGCATGTGCACACACACAGGAAAAGAATTATCTCTTTCAATTTCTATGTTTGTATATGTGTGAACAAAAAATTGGAGACATAATCATATTGGTGGTGTATTTGAACACATTTTAGGGACATCATACCAACTATAGAAAGTGACATGGTTAGAGATAGAATTGTAGTGCGATATTCACTAGTACAAAATGAGAGATAAGTGACCACGAGACCAAAGAAACTGGTCACCGTGGTTTTTTCAAAGGATAAATGACCAAAATTGAAATTTTTAAAGTGAGCCAACTAAAATTAGTAAGTAAATGACCAATTTGGTCACGAGATAAGAACTAAACTAAAAATGACCAAGATAAATGGCCAATTTGGTCATGAAATAAGAACCAAACTAAAAATGTCCACATACCAATTGGTCATTTATTTGGTCGTTTTTAGTGGTGTCACTCCAATAATAAAAACTTGCAATTTTGACAATGAATTTGTACAATTTATAAAATTTTAACAATGCATATAAATCTATTTGCAGTGCTAAAATTTAATAAATTGTAACATTGTAGATGGAAGAGACACGAGCTAGTGTCGAAACATGATGCCATATGTGAACCTACTAAACATTTTTGCAAGATCATTTCATTTTTATTGCCACATCTAGTTCGTTGTGCTTATCAATTCTCTCTCGACATATCCATACCATGAATTTAGTGATGCATTGTGTTTGGATCATCATCCTGGTCGCATTCATATTTCATTTGAACAAAACCATCACCGTTTGACCCGCTCGACAGTCTGTTAAAGTTTTGGTAAGTTCATGTATTTTGTGTTTTATTAGCTAAAAACTATCAATTTCACAACCTCTATTGATTCTCCATATGCATCAATTCATCATGGTTCTCCTCATTCCTAATTTTGGAAATTTCTAAGGTTCCCCTTAGGTCTCTACCCTACAAAAAAATTCCAATATGCTTTGTTTTGAAAAGAAAAAAGAAATCTTTTTGTAAAAATCTTTTTAAAAAACTTACCATGATTCTAATATTTCCTCACATTGCGAATTTATACCCTCATAGATCATTTCCTTACTTCACCTAAGGATTTTCACTCCCATTTCCTCCATTAACATCTGGCTCTCTCCTACTTGAATCATTAACTCTTTAGCATGCAAACTTGATCAAGTATACTTCTTTTCTATGGATGAAAGTTGTTCAAGGTCTCAATGCAATGACTCATGTGGCTTTGCAAACCTATGGATCCAAGTCATTAAGTGGATCCAACCTTGAAAACATAAGCACACCAGTATCCTCATCAACCCATCATCCATGGAATTTATCTCGGGTATGAATCCACCTTTACACGTTACCTCCTTCATTCCCAAGTGTGTGACAACCATGTAGAATTGCGTGGGGATAAGTGCCTAATTTCAGCCACATCCAAGAAAAAATATATAATATAGTTTTATATATATTATAGTTAATATGTATACGTAATAATATATAATTGTTATGTATTTTAAATATGGTAATATTATACTATTATTTATATATTAATATGTTAGATTTATATAATTTTTAATATTAATATGATATGCTTTTAATGTATAAATATTTTATATATAATATGATATTGTATAATGTATAATACATCAGTATATATAATATATAATGATATGAACAAATTTCAAAAACTCAAATTAACATGGAGGGAAACAAAAATGGGGGGGTGGAATTTGCGAAAACTTTATTCTATGCCAAGGATGAATGAGCAAATTAGGAATGATGACACATTAGACAATCCTGCTAGCCAATAATATGAGGCTAATAAATGACGTGTTTAGGTAATGGAAAATTTTTGCTTGGTGTTTATATATGAAATTTTTATTTACTCTCAAAATGACGAGCAATACAAAGAGCATCTCAATATAGTTTTGCAAACATTGTTGGAGAAGAAGTTGTATGCAAAGGTTATCCTTTTCTGAGAACTAAGCTAGTCTCAAGATCACTTAACCTTATAATCCTATAGCAGAGGCACCACCAATAGTTGGTACTATCGATTCAGCTGTAGTGAAGGGGAGAATTGATAAACTCGATCTATAACTAGAAGGTCTTTGAGTGAATATGGGACAGGAATTGGCGAAGGAGAGCTGGAATTTTTACTCAATCTCAATCTATAATTCGAAGGGATCCTAGGATATGGTGGTGAGGCTTTATATTATTCCACAAGTCCCCCATTGTGTCTTGGTGAAATGTAAGTATATGGATTTAATCCTTGTATTGGATCATTTAAATTGTTTACCATGATGTTTTTCAGAAATCAAATTTATTAATGTAGGGGTTTTATTGCGATTTTGTGTGTTTACAATGATGAATTTTAGAATATAGGGTTTTATTGTTATTTTGTGTGTTTACAATGATGAATTTTACAAGAAAATTCCCATTCCAACGTATTGACCCAGTACTCGTTGTACCATTTTATTATACTAGTTCATTCTATTATCGAACACCCAATCCACCTGCATTCTGACTTTCTCACATTAATGCATTGCTTACCATACCACCTTCAATACACATGACTAGGAAGGACACCATCCACTCGACATGGGTTTCCCAGTACATGTAAGCAAGCATATTAACACCCAAGAAATAGATTCTGAGTTTGAGGTGTGCGGATGCTTTGCTTATTTTGTTCTTATGTTTTCGCATATATAATATATCAACATTGTGTGATCTTTGTTTTCTATTGTGATTTGTAAAATAATCTCTATTCCATTTTTTTCCTATTTACCAGTACCACTATTCGAATATTATAGAAATGCCATCGAACTACTAGTGATGTCATGGTTAAGTAGTAGCGAAAATGCCTCTATCTCGGCACATTTTAGACCTCTTATTAATTTTCTTTGTGTAGTATATACTAGGGTGTATCAAGCACTGGGATACAAGTTGCTTGACACATTATCCATACAAATGTACTATTTTTCTATTTTTTTCTTCTATCTTTTACAAATGATTTGTTTTTGTTACGATTATGTCAAGGTAAAGGTGATCTTTGCATCGATTTTCATAGGTAGAGGTTCTTGTGGCAACATTTGAACCTTTGAAATACCTATATCGTATCTACATACATCTAAAGCTACTATATTTCCACATTATGGAATTATATGTTATCAAAGAATTTAATTTCATCAAAAATATTTGTTCTAATTTGTACTTTTGTTGCCTTGCAATTATGTTGGTAAAAATGGGTATTTTTGGTTAAAAGTAATAGAATGTGTTCTCTTTATTAAGAAATCATGTCATTCTATCAGTGGAAAAGTGTGTGGAAGAAATGCATCGATGTTGGAATATCCTTTATAATATCCTAGTTTCGACCCCATGGTATTGAATTGTACATGATATGTATATTGTATTCGAATCAATGGTGAGGAGCTAAAGGCCAAGGCCCTCCCATTGATTGGTGTTTTGTGTATAGGTGATCAAGGTTGATGCCTCTGGTTTTTGTGCTAAGTCAAGCACAATATATTTTGTTGTTATCATGTAAATATACAATTTAATAAAATACCACAACTAGCTATGCATTGCAACGTGAAAGAGATGAGGGCATGATTTCACAAGGAATAGGGATGGGCGTTAGTCAAAATCCTGAGCCAATAAGGTGATACCAGATGTCAATGGGGGAACCATTGAACCCTCAACTACCTTTTTGTCTTACGTCCTCAATCATTCATTTCTTCCAGAAATTGGTTGAGGTGGTTAATGCCTTGGGTAGATCAAGGCATGGAAGTATGATTGTGTGTTTGAGAAAATCTGCAAATCTGTAATCTAGGAAGCCACATTCTTGCTTCTGAAGCAATAAATCGCATGGATGTGTGCCCAATCCACCATCTTGGTATTCACCTAAGCGTTGTGTTCATTCAAATCATAGACACTCAGTCATTCATGCGTGGTTCATTCCCAAGCTTACAATTGTGGTTGTTCACTATGGTGTAGTGTGACCCTATGGTTGTTCACTATCTATAGTTGCAGAATGGGTTGTTATGCAGTGTTTCTCCTAAAATACAGTGTGGTATGCAAACATGTTTTCTCTGTGTTATGGAGTGAAGCGTGTGTTGCTATGTTTCCTTGTGGATTTCTATGATGTACATCCTTGTTTTGGTCTGAAAGAATTAGGAGTGGAATAGGCCCAGAATTGGTTGATAAAACTGGTGAAGAGAGGAACCTCACAGATAGGTCAAGAGGGGATGGGAAATCCTTTATGTAGACCCTGAAGAGCACCAGAAGGGAAGGTATGTCATGAGGAAACTGTGTAGTTGTGAAGGGAATAATTCCTTATGTTGGGAATGCAGGTATTGTGGGAATCCAAGTTGTATGGATCTGGTGTAGGTTTCCATAGATTTGCGGCTGACCTCACTAGCTTAGAAATTATACTTTTCCATTGCCTTAGCAACCCAAGAAACCCAACTGTAGGTTGGTTTGACTGTATTTTGATGTGTGATGGCTATGTTTGAGCCTTTTGTTCCCTAGTTCCTTGTAGAAATCATGTTTAGCTTGGGGGTGGAAGTGGTGTTGAGAAATCAATGAACACACTGGCCTATGGTTGGATGGAACATTGCAACGACATAGCTAGTTGAGGGACAAAATCATCTCCAAGATAAGTTGTTATTCTTATTTATGAAATGTATTTGCTTATTGTTGAGGCCTAGAAAATCGCAGGCAGCAACAACAAGGGATTCTCCCTAGTCAACGTTCCCAACTAGCCCGTGACTGTTTGGTGTAGGGAATCCGTCTGGTTTGTGGTCTAGCTACCGTAGGTCAAGTAACAAAACTAAAAGGGTTTATGGGTTGCGGCCCGGTCCACCGTATATATTTTTGTATTTTTATTTAAAGTATGATATGCACATGCCTAATTAACATGCAGGGTGATAAAGGATGCAAGGAGCAGTCACAAAGTGATGCGCAGGTTCTTACCTTTCATCTTAGAACTCTCAAGCATCTAAATCACATACAGAAATAAAGTAAATCTAACTATCTACCTATCCCTGGGGAGCCGAAATGTAACTTATCACTGAGTAATGTATATTGTACATGCATTATAAAGAGAAATTATAGATAGATGACATTCCTTCCCACAACACATGAACAATTAAAGATAATTAGACAATTAGATAGCCAATTGCTTATGAACAACATTCATTACTCATGGTGGTAGTTTCACAGAATAAACCAGAAATCATTCAAACAAGAACATAGGCTCTAAGAGTTAGAATGATCTCACGATTAATGGACAAAAAGATGGAAAACGAAATAGTTCATCTTCCATCAATCCATAGCATAACATTTGAACGTCCCACCAATCTTTCTCCGACAGGAAAACAATAATTCTTTATTGCAAAAAAAGTAGTTCTTCTTACAATATCTCTTTTTTTTGTCTGACTGGGAAAAAGTCCTTTTCTCTTCTAAGTCCTTTCTATTTATATAAAAAGAATGAGACTATTGGGCTGCCCACAAATAACTCTTGGGCTCCCCAACCTTTCACCTTCCAAGACTATGCTTTCACTAAGCGCTTACAAAATTACAACATGTTACAAAAATGAACCAATATTTACGAGGAGGGTCCTGCTTGAGCATTGAGAAATTTATTCCAAGCTAAGGCCTCTGAGGCAAGGCCTTCGAACTTAGAGGGTTCCAAAAAAAAAAATATTAATCTCGAACTTTGTAGCCTGGTTCTTGATAGCTTCAATTCTGGCTGCACTCAAACGAAGCTGATCTTCCAATAGCTGTGCAATGACTGCGGAATGATCTACCTCATTCCTTAAGGTCTGGTCATCGAGGGATTTAATGTGCTATATTTTTCTCTCCTCTTCTTGGTACCTTTTCTGTAAAATTTCCACAAATAAGTTGTGGTCCGGAAAAGCATCCAGTCTCTGCTAAGCTTCTACTTGGCACCGGTTATAGGTAATCAAGAGCCTTCTGAAAAATTCTGTACATGCTCCCTTCGTCTTTCTAACAACCTTTTTGAATTCCTTGGCTATATTAATAGCAAACTCCAGCAAGTCATAATCCTGCTTAAGGGTCCGGTGATCTTTCGAGGGCAGCTCTGCAGGAACTTCTTCATTGTCCTCTAGCCTTTCCATCCTTGCTGTCAGGACTTCCAGGATGTCCTGAGATCTATCAACGAAATATGAGGAGGTCCCCAAAATCTCCTCCAGCCGACCATCTATTTGCAAAACCTTACATCTCTCATCTTCTATGGTCGTCTGCAATTGGAGCATCTTGATCTTTTGTGCCAGCACATGATATTTGAAAGGCTGGAGATTAACCTGTTGTTCTTTAGCTTCCTCCAAGGCTGTTGTCAGAGAGGTAATTTGCTCTTGAAGCTTTGCCTCCTGTTCTCGAGATTGCCTTTCATTCGCCTCCAAGGTGGTGTTTTGCAGCTCTAGATCTTCTATCTTTCCTTGCAGCTGCTCCTTTTCCACCCTTAATTCTTGATACTCTTGCTGCACTCTCTCTAGACACTCTTGTGCAGTTTCCATAGATCTTCTTTCTGCTTAGAGAACCTGCAATTCAACCTTTGAAGACTTCATCTCTTTTTGTACGTCTTCAAATTTTCTCTTCAACTTGTTGTTTTCTTCTCTTTCCTTTCTTAATGTGTCTTTCAGTTGAGAAGAAGACTTCTTGGTTTGCTCCAGATCTTTCATTATCTTGTCTACATTGTCCTCCGAAGCGTGGATCAATGCAGCCCCTACTCTAATAGTGAATCTGGGATCTCGGTCTGTTCCATGTACAATGGTCGTATCAATTATCATCTTCCCAGACAGACCCCCTGTTTCCACCTTCTTTTCAGTTCTTTTCACTATCCTTTTATTTTCCTTGTCATAGAATATAGTATTAAAATTAGGGACTTCTTCCCCTATCTTCTGCTCAAATGGGACCAGTCTAAGTGTGGGGACCATAGACTGTCCAGCTGTGCTGACAGCAGGTACTTTTGGGTCCTGCACATCTGGGTTCCCCACGTCCTGGGTTTGAATGTCATCTATATTAGAGGCTGATTTTTCTGTCGTTGTCTAGGTCAGCTTCATCCTCTCTGCCTCTTGTTTCTAAAGCTCCTCATCTAGCTTCCTTTTCCTTTCTTCTTCTTCAAGTTTGGCCTCTTTTTCTGCTTTTCTAGCTGCCTCTTGTGCAGCTCTTCTTTTCTCTTCCTCTTCTCCCTTCAACCACCCTTCAACTTCTTGGTCTAACCTTTGGGATTCTTTGTTTCTTCTCCTAGCTTCTTTATCGGCCTTTGCTTGTTCATCCTGCCCCTTTCCACCCATGGTATTGATATTCTTTTTGAACATTCTCCTCAAGGATTTCAAATTCAATGCACTACGGAGGACGGACTCTTCTCTGTCCCAATGGTGAGTGTATTCGAAATGTACATTGTTCTCTTTGCAGTGTTCAGCCACTTTATTGTGGGAGTCATTTCTGTGGAAGGGCATTTCACCAAAATGAAACTTGTCCAATTCCTCCACAAACTCATCTGCCTTCTTTACTCTGGTAAACTTATAACTTCCCAACCTGAAAGGCAAAGGAGGATATGCAGCCTTCTTGTACTCAAAAAAAAATCTTCCTATACCATCTAGGAATACTTGCCTAACTTCCTCTTTATGAACGATGTAGTCTATGGAATATTTGGGCAGTAGGGAGGGTGCTCTGGAACCTCCAAACATTCGGAAGTAGAGCCCATCCTCAGTCAGGTAATAATCTGCATATTCTTCAATTACCTGCAATGCCTCTTCAGACATGTAGTCACATTCTTTCAGGAAAATGAGGGTATACAATGGCATGATAAAATGTTCACAGACTTCCCGGTAGTGACTGTGGTACTTATGAGCCCATAGTGGCTTGTATGTGGAGTAAACAGGCATCCTTTCCCTGTCCTAGATGCACCTTAGGCCGGGGAAAGGTTGATTGCATAGTATGCATTCAACGAGTATTGAGCTCATGTAAAATTCTGACCTCTTTTGGGATACTCCTCCCAAAGCTGAGGCTAGACAGGCTGAAAGACTATTGGACACTATGTTGGCCCAGTTGAAGATGGTCCCCTGTGTCGTAACATAAAAAATAACTGGCATCCACTCCAACTTGAAGCTTTTGCCATGAGCTCTTCCAAAAATTCTATTGAGCATTAAGGCAATGAACCTGTATGGGGTCCTTAAGCTCACTGTGTCATATTCTCTCGTTGGCCTTGTTCTAAAGTTTCTTCCAGGCATCAACATTCTCTTAAGGGTCTCGACGAGGTCCATTCTGGTATTTCTCAGCCAATCCTCAGTCAAAAAGATTTGTGCTTCTGGCAGGTGATAGGCCATGGCTACATATCCTGGGCTATAGGCAGCATAGCCTTATTTTTCAACATTTTCAAGGATCATAGTGGTTACATCTGCCCTGGGAAGAATCCACCCAATCACTTCAGATCATGGAAAGAGCTCTGGCCTTGTAGCAATCTTCATCAGGGAAGATCTTTCTATATTTGCGTATATACCTTCTTCCTCAAAGCCTATATCAGGCACTTCTTGACGCCTGATCGGCCTGTAAATGTCCCCCCATTGATACTCAGGCTCGACACCAGTTATACACTTGGTATCTTCATAAATATATTCGGTCTTGGTAATGACCTCTACGTCGGGATCCTCTTCGAGCATAGGGGCCTTCTTCTTTTGCCGCTAAGACATTTTGAGTTCGGAGGAATCTTCCTGTCATATATGAAATTGTTATCATTAGACCGTTTTCGGATAAGTTGCAAAGATCGAGATAACAAAGTACAGTTTTTTACCTCATCGGTGTTTAACATGACGAAAGTTAATTAAATGAAGAAAATATGTGCATGCAAATACTTCTGTCTACCACTGAAAATGGCTTAACTAACAAAATTTAAGTGGGAAACATAGTCTACATTAGAATGAAGAGACCTCGGGTTCTCTGTGGGAGCCTCAACAGAAACACTACCCATGCAATCTACAGTAAATATAACACTGTGTGGTGTTGCACTCCCCCACACCAGCTCGGGTTCGAAACTGACCATGAACTGGGTCGCTTCGAAGCAGCAAGGTAAACGCGGCATGGTTCAAGGATGCAGGAAACATAAGAGGGGGTAACCAATCCAATATTCACACGGGGAGGCCTATCATTAGACAGTGTAGACTAGTGCAGATAGCGTAACGACCGTCTGGACCAATCTCCCCAACCACCAAGCGCAGGGTCAAAACACATAACGGCCATGGAGGGAAACTACCCTGCGGGCCAAAGAACGCCCCCACTGACAGTTATGCTACAAACCCTCACTATATATGCATATAAATGACGAGGTCAAGGGAAAACGAACGTGAAAAAACCTAACCGCTGAACAATCATCAAAGCGCTTGAACGGAATGGGATAATGCATATAAGAGCCTACCTGGCACTACTGCACGACCGGCGGGAAGAGGACTATTAAGATTCCATGGTTGAGCCACCTGGAAACGAGGGTACACCGACAATGGGGGTCTGAAGATCTTGAGTGAACGACATCATAGGACAACGACAGTGCACGATAGTCAAAATAGCAATATAATAATCAAAACTTGACCTCGTATATATATATGGTCAACCATAAGCGGTGGGAGAAATATCAGATGGCGGAAACAAAATATCGGAGGTCACAAGCACATCTCTTCCTGCAGCGTCGGGTGGCAAAAAAACTAGGAGAATCGCTGAGACATCTGGGAGAAATCAATAACGCGTCGGAGCTCGCAATACTAAACGTCGGAGCGATAGCGGAATAAGGAGCCGCAACGATGGAAACATAAAGGACACGACAGTCCGCAATAGGAAAGGTCTAAATTGGGGGAAAAATCAACTAACTGACTAGAAATATAGTGCTTTTCGCAGCCGCAATGGCGGAAGCCCAAAAATTAAGTTTCAACGAAACAACAAGGCGAGGATCGAAAAATCAATGCAACTATCGGGGGGATTTCATAGTCTGCCATCTGCAACTGCGGAGAATGTAGTAACAAGATGTTTCGACGTGAAAACCAAAAGTCAGTCGATTGAGACAAAATGCATTGGAGAAAAATATCGAAGCTAAAGCTTAATATTTCTCCACAACGGCGGGAGCACAAGCAAATATACTTCCGACTCAAACACTTGAAAATGCATTCAAAGGCAATGATAAGCTCAAACAAACAGTGGGTCATTTCAGGCATTAGGAAAAAGTCTTTCTAAAGAATCATTAAATGAAATAAAAGAATAAAATCAAACCAATATAAGCAAAAGGAGGGTCCGGAAATTTTT
Organism: Pseudotsuga menziesii; assembly: GCA_001517045.1. NCBI lineage: Eukaryota > Viridiplantae > Streptophyta > Pinopsida > Pinales > Pinaceae > Pseudotsuga > Pseudotsuga menziesii. The sequence continues at coordinate 1,485,765 of LPNX010417067.1, read as the reverse complement.
TGAATTTTGGGAAAATTGTTGCAGCTGCAACAATTGACGACTACCTGGTGAACCCCAGATTTCTGACTTAACTTCCTCCCAGTAAAAGACTTTCTGGCTCAAAAATTGAATTCTTCTAGATGCTTGTATTCTTAAGTTGGCTAACCATGCATTCAAATCATTGAGAAGCAGTCCATTCTTCAGGTAGTGAGATACTCAAAATATTTGCAAGTCTGGATAACTCTTGTGAGGCCTAATAAGTGAGATTTATTTACCCTTGTCCTTAGGTAGTTTCTAGCTTGGACACCATAGGATTGTAACATATGGTAAACAACACTATCCCTTTGTTCCTCATTCCCATGCCAATCACACTTTGGTGCTATTTGAACATTAGTCCTTTTGAGTCCTCTATCTACCTTTCTTTCTGAATTTTATTCAGGATCCTCTATCCATAGTGTCCTTTTGTGTGAGAGAAGAATTTACTTTTCATCTCACGGACGCAGAAGAACTTTGGGCAATTTAAAATTCATGCTTTTGATACTTTGCTTTGATACGCATTGTTTCTTTAAGGAGTTTTGACTCTTAATAGCCTTTAGGTTTTTCTGAAATCATGGCATGGGATCATTTATATATGATACACCGTTTACCTTGCTTCCTTTCCATGGGTCCTTCGCTATCACTCCCTTGGACATTTTAGATGTGAAATGGATGAAGCCTCAAAATAGTATTCCAGACCTCTTAATTCTGAGTTATTTACCAGGGGTTAAGCAGGACTTGTTGGGGCGCGTACCCTAAGGATTACTAGTTGTGGTAACTTCGCGGCTGTTGGTAAGTGGAGTTATGGGTCAAGATGGTCTTAGGGGTGTCAGGGTAAGTCAAAACCCTCTTTTTTGTAATAAACCCGTGCTTTAAATCCAGGGTTTAGGGTTTTTTGGGTGCCCATGGTTTAAGACCATGGTTTTGTAAAAATGCGCAGTATAAATAAGCACTTGTGTAAAGAAGATAGGTTAGGTTTTATGATGAAAGGAAGATTAAGGCGAAGCTAAGATTGGTTTTTGTAAGAAAAGGTTAAGTCCCAGCTGTGTGCGTGGATGACCTCTGCAGCTATGTGCGCAGAGGGTTTTTGTAAGGAAGATTAAGGAAGGACCTGCAGCTGTGTGCGCAAGGGCCTGCTGCTGTGTGCGCGACTTTTGAGGACTGAAAGGATCTGCAGCTGAGTACGCAGATCAAACTGTGGTTTTGTAGCAAGTTGAATAGAACACAGTTTGTGGACGTAGCCCCTACACTGGGGGTGAACCACTTTATATCCGGTGTTGTGGTTTCTTGTGTTGTTTCTGTTTCTGTTTCTTTTATGCATTAATAATTGTATACATCTGATAAGTTAGATCGCTGCTAATATTTAGCTTCGCTGTGAATTCCCTGTAGTGGGTTGAGCAAGTAACGACTGTTTATTTATCCGCGAAGTTGTATGTGAATGAATGGTAAAGATTTTATAGTATTGATTAATAAGATTATTAAGGCTAAGGTACAGTAATCCCCCTCTCGGCTTGCAGAAACTTGATTCTGCGGCACCCCATAGCTGTTTCGGGTGAGACTGCAACCTGCGCGTAGGTTGTTGCCGAAAGGGCCAACACTGTGGGTCTTTTGTTGGTGCGACACAAAAGGTTTAAACCTGGGTCTGCCCTATTTCCCAACAAATTGGTTCCGTTGCCGGTTGCACTCAGTACCTGCTCAAGAGGGGTTTACCTTGTACCACAAGGGCTATGTTTTGGAGGCCCTCGGTTAAGGAAATCAGTGATTGGTTTGCTGAGATCTGTTTGCAATTTGTGCAGCAAGAGAACGCTAATCCGCGGTGTAGTGCAAGAGAGTTTTTACAAAGGTATGTTTTTTGTGATGCTTATGAAATTTTTTTTGGTAGTATCCACATAGAGTTGCACCAGTGGTTGTCTAGGTTAACAGAGAGGAGGACGAAATTTCAAGCTCGACGGATTCCTGTGTGGACCCCCGCAAGGGTCAATCTTGTGCAACACTTGAACAACGAGATATCCCGCGCTATTGACTTCTGGACGACGCGAATGTTGGAAGCCTTTGTAACAGAGTTTGCCATTGACACGAGCACCTCTTTCAGCGAAGCCGAACGACAGTTTTTCAAAGGTCCCCGTGGTAAGTTTTTGAATTTATTAAGCTTAAGGATTAAAATACTATTGGCCGAAAAGGGTATATTGCTGTTTGAATCGGACTGTTAGTTTAGTCGTACTAACATATGTTTGCAAGTGACACTCCCTTCGACGAGCAAAGCGGGTTGCTGCAAAATGGAAAAAGGTATAAGCGAGATTTTGACCCCTCTTCCTTAGGTCAGGTTACCGCGTCCACCCCTGTAAACCCTGACGAGTCAGATTCCAAAGATGACCCTTCGGTTGGAAACCCTCCGGTCACCCCGCAACGCCGCTCCGCTACCCCTGAAATTCCATCGCAGTCTGAGAGTCAACCAGGCCCAAGTATTCCGGCCACAGGCCAGTCTGACCCCATAAATCCCCCCCCATCCACATCCTGTCCCCCTCCCAACCCTCCCAGAAACTCCATGGCCCACCTCGTTGATGACATTAAACTCCCCATCTTTAAAGGCACGGGATCAGAAGACCCAGAACAGTTCTGGTTTCTCTGCGAAGTGGTATGGAACGCGAAGAAAATTACAGATCCAGATGTGCGAGCTGCGCAGCTCATTACTTCTTTTCGGGACCGGGCTCTGACATGGTTCATGAAATTTTCCAGCACTCAGAGCCCTACTTTAGGCAATATCAAGGCGGCCATAATCAAAGAATTTAAGAAGCCTAAATCGGAGTCACAGAGCATCACTGAACTCAAGGAGATTCAACAGCGGCGCGGCGAATCAGTCTGGGACTTTGATCAGAGATTCAAAGTTCTACTGGACCAAGTCAGCTTTACCATTAGTCCTGCGTAGCACAAGGAATGGTTTATTGCAGCATTGTTACCACATATCCGAACTCCACTCATGCAACAGAAGGTTGCTGACCAGCAAGAGGCTCTAGAAATCACAATGAAACTAGAGACTGCCCCTATCGGAGATGACTCTGGGATTTCTCAAATCCAAGCGCAGCTAGCTGCGATGGCCCTAGAACTTCACGAGATGAAAAAGGGAAAACCTGATCGCGAAGAGGTTTGGTGTACGCAATGTCGGACCAAAGGTCACGACAAGGAACAGTGCCCTCTGGTAAACAAGTACCTGCAGACCGGTGCGACGAACCCCTTTCCACCACAATTTCTCTATTGTGAGCTCTGCAGAATGATAGGTCAACACCGACCTGAGAACGGTTACCTGATGCAAAGGTATGGGCAGGGACCTAAGAACTCCTACTGTAAATTTTGCAAATCTGTAGGTCATAATGAGGATGAGTGCCGCACCTATGATGCCTACCGGGTGCACACTGAAGGCCCAAATAACGATAGTTATGGTTACCAGGGGGGTGCCTTTGGACGAGGTACTTCTGGAGGTCGTGGAGGCATGGCCGAGCGAGGCCGAAGCCAATTTGTGTGTTACAAATGTAACCAAGCTGGGCATTTGGCTCGTGACTGTCGGAACCCCACTACGACGTGTCGGTATTTCCACGTCGTAGATCATGTGATTGAGCAGTGCCCCCAGTTGATCGCTAAGATTCAAGCATGACAGAATACCCCTACTCAGAGCCTCCAGATGATTTCTGTGGAGCCCCGCCCTACGGAAACCATCAATGTCGTTACACGAAGTGGAGTTACGTCACACATCCAAAAGACGCCAAACCGACCTGTCAAAGCTCTAGTTCGTAAGGCTCCTGAGAAAATTCCTGCATTTGATATCATCAGAGAGAAAGAGACATTCATGGAGGCCAAGAAATATTTTGCTGGCCCTATCCCACCCAGCGCGCCTGCGCAGCCTCAGTCGCCACCCTGCGACGCATCGCTGGATAAAGTAAGTATACTATCTACCTTTTTGCAAAGTTACCTCAAACTTTAAAGAAATCAAGCTGCTCTGAATGAGCTCCAGAACGTCATCGCTTCCTGCAAATCTCTGCAAAGTTGTGGTCAGGACAAAACTGTTCATCGAGTCAGCAGGACCGGTAGGGAAATGCACTTGAATGCTCAGATAGGGGCATATGATATGACCGATGTTATTCTGGACTTAGGGTCCGATGTAAATGTCTTAACCAAACAAACTTGGGAACAAATGGGGAAACCTACCCTTGCCTGGTCCCCTATACAGTTGAGCCTAGCCAACCAGCAAAAGATTGTACCTTTAGGAAGATTCTTGGATCTCCAAATAGATATTGATGGAGTCAGTACCTTCGCGGACTTCGAAGTAATTGAGATCATTGATGACAACAACCCTTACCCAGCCCTGTTAGGAATTGAATGGGAAATGGAAAATGCCGCAGTCATCAACCTAAAGAAGAGACAGATGGTCTTCAAAGGGAAAGACTTCAGGGTCATCCTGCCCCTGGATCCTTCAAAAGGGGAATGATACACCGAGCCACTCCGCCATGAGGGTCAAGCTGATGTAGAACCTATATCTACTATCACGGCGCAGGAAGAAGGCTATGCAGATCCTCCAGCCATAGGGTGGGAGTCTGGTAGCTCCTGTATGACGGACTCTGAAGATGAATTAGAAAGTTGGCAACACCGATTATCTGAGCACCATAGGGGCAGCAATGCCTGCCTTACCAAGTCTCTCAGATGGGTCGACTCACAAACCTGAAATATACCTATGTATGATGGTTCGATAGATCCTGAACCGTTTATTGCACAATTCTCGGATCAGATACCTGACCTACAGAAAATGGAGGCCCTAGAGTCAGCATTCAGAGCCACAGCAGTCAGATGGTGGACGAGCCATAAGAAGCAGGTCCCTACCTGGGAAGCATGTCAAAAGCTCCTTCGCCTGCGGTTCTCAGACCAGTTGGCAACGGTGCGAAGTAAGTTTGATGGAAAAACTTGCCCCTAGGGCCACTTAAGAAAATGCTATGAGGCATGGAAGTATGTCCCTCAGGATGAGTGGGTACATAGATTTGTGCACACGCTGGGACCATTGGCGAAGAACTGGTATGCGGAGGCTGAACTTCACCAAGATACTGTAAGTTGGGATTGTCTTGTTCATAGATTTGTCAATACTTTTTCTACTAATGATGTCTGTCCAGCCCTAGATGCAGCTATCAGGATCATCAATACTAAGGTATTTAACGATCAAGAAGTGACAGAAAATCACCCTGATTGGGCCACACAAGAAGCCTTCGCAGTTGAATGTTATAACTTCACAGTCGACGAAGAAGAGGATCTGCGCCGTCTTGATATCCCTGAGTCAGAAGGATATTGTGACGTGCATGGACCGGCGGTCGAAGTTCCCAAAGTGATGCAGCCCTTGAAGATGTGCAAAGTTAACATTGGATCTGAGGCACGGCCTAAGTTTGCTACCATTGGCGACTATTGGGATGATGAGATGGTAAACAAGGTAACTCAACTGCTCCACGAATACCAAGATCTGTTTTCGACAAAGTTCTCTGAAATGAAAGGTATCTTGGGAGATATCGGAGTAATGAAGATCCCCCTGAAGCCTGATGCCAAGCCTGTGAAGCATCGCCCTTATAGATTGAATCCAAAATACAAGGAAAAGGTTAAGCTAGAGTTGGAAAAGATGCTTGCTGCAGGAATAATCGAACCTGTTGAAGAATCCGAGTGGGTCAGCCCTATGGTCATCCAGGAGAAAAAGACTAAGGGTGAAATCCGAATCTGTGTCGATCTAAGGAAACTCAATGATGCCTGTCTGCATGACCCTTTCCCCACTCCCTTTACAGATGAAGTGCTCGACAATGTTGGAAGGTCAAGAAATATACTCTTTTACCGATGGTTTTTCGGGCTACCATCAGATCCGAATTGCTCCAGAGGACCGACACAAGACAACCTTTGCTACCGAAATGGGATCCTTCCAGTATACTGTCATGCCCTTCGGGTTGAAGAATGCACCTGCCATATTTTCCCAAGTAGTCATCTCCGCCTTTAAGGAATACATACATAAATTTTTAGAAGTTTACTTTGATGACTGGACTATTTTTGGGCTAGTAAAAGACCATATAACTAGTTTGAGACTTATGTTGGACAAATGCAAACAGCACCAAATCTCCTTGAATTTAAAAAAGTGCATCTTCTGTGCGCCTTTTGTCATTCTACTTGGTCATGTGGTATGCAAGCAGGGATTGATGATGGACCCTGCGAAGATCGCTATTATTGTGAACCTGCCACCTCCAAAATCCGTCAAACAACTTCGAACAATGCTTGGTCACACCGGCTACTATAGGAAATTTATCCAAGGATATGCCAAGATTACTGCCCCAATGGAAAGGCAGCTAAAGAAAGATATTAAGTTCGAATGGACTCCAGAATGCCAAGAAAGCCTCGACATTTTGAAAGATAAAATGGTCACTGCCCCTATCCTAGTATTCCTTGACTGGAACAAGGAATTTCATGTGCATGTGGATGCATCCTCTATTGCTTTAGGTACTGTGCTCGCTTAGCCAGGCGTAGGTAATATCAATCACCCTATCTCTTTTGCCAGCAGGAAGTTGTCTACAGCGGAGAAAAATTATACTACGATAGAACGCGAAGGTCTTGCTATGGTATATGCATTACAAAAATTTCAGCATTATCTTCTAGGATCTCATTTTAAGATGTTTACTGACCACTCTACTTTGAAGTACTTAGTTAACAAACCTGTGCTAGGAGGAAGAATATGCAGATGGTTAATTTTATTTCAAGAATATGATTTTGAGATCATTATCAAGCCTGGAAGACTTAACCTAGGACCTGACCACTTGTCGAGGCTAGAGTCAGGCGAAGAACCTACCAATATGGACGAAGGCCTCCCCGATGCACAATTATTTGCTATACAGATAGTTGATGAATATTTCCAGGATATTGCTCAGTATTTGTCTACAGGTATCCCCCCTTCAGAGATGACCACACAGCAGAAGAAGCAGTTGGTGGTTCGAGCCGCGGACTTCACTTTAATAGCAGGGTAGCTGTATAAAATGGGACCAGATGAGATACTGCGCAGATGTGTTTTGGAACACGAAAAACCTCTAATATTGGCGGAAGCACACTCTGGTGCAGCAGGAGATCACTATGTAGGCAAAGCCACAGCACAGAAGATTTTGACAGCCGGTTTATGGTGGCCCACACTTCACAAAGATGTAAGAGAATATTGCCACAGCTGCGACATATGTCAGAGGACAGGTAAACCATCTAGGAGGGATGAAATGCCCCTAGCTCCGCAAGTAACATTGCAGGACTTTGACAAATGGGCCATTGACTTTGTTGGTCCTATCAACCCCCCTGCGAAAAAGTCAGGAGCTAGATACATCATTATAGCAACTGATTATCTTACCCGTTGGGCCGAAGCTCGACCAGTCAAGACCTGTAGCACTGCTACTGCTGTGAAGTTCATCTTCGACAACATCTTATCTAGATTTGGGTGTCCCAAAGTTCTTATGAGTGATCAGGGATCACATTTCTTGAACTGGACTATTGAATTATTGACTGAAGAATTTCAGGTGTATCATCAAAAGGGTACCGCATATCACCCACAAGCAAATGGGACTGTCAAAGATTTTAACAAAATCCTTGAGCATGCCTTGACAAAGGTTTGTAACGCTAACAGGAATGATTGGGATCTTCGAATTCCAGCGGTGCTATGGGCTTACAGAACTACTTGCAAGAAGTTGACAGGCCATACACCCTTTTGACTAGTTTATGGCCAAGAAGCTGTCATGCCCATGGAATACATTGTTCCCAGCCTCTGGATATCTGCTTTCACCGAGATGGATGACCCAACCCTAATCACAGAGAGACTGAAACAGATATTAGAACTTGAAGAGGATAGATTTGTCGCAGGCTTCCAACAATAGGTGCAGAAAGCTCGAGAAAAAGCGTGGCATGACAGACACATCAAGAAGAAACATTTTCAGCAGGGTGATCTTGTGCTCCTTTATGACAGCAAATTCATGAAGTTCCCTGGAAATTTTAAGACACATTGGAAAGGACTGTATGTAGTACAGAAAGTTACTGACGGTGGCGCAGTCCAGCTAGCCAAGTTAAATAGTGAGCTTTTCCCCTCTATGATAAATGGGAGCCGTTTAAAAAAAGTACACGGACAGGCCAGGTACTCAGAACAGGAGGTAGCACCAACCAAATAAGTAAGATGCTTGTCGGCCTATGGATTATCGTAGTCTGTTTTGTCTACAGGATGCGAAGCTACAAGTTGGTCGTAGGTCGCAGGGTCAGGTTGTGTCGAAGTCGAAGGTTTTCAAGGTGTGTCGCAGCCCAAAATGTGACGGATGGGACATACTGCATTCGGCGGCGCTGGCACGAGAGTTGCTCTCATTACTGGTCATAATGAGATTTTGGGAAAATCCGGCGCTGTGTGGAGCATATTTCTGGAACTTCGTCAGATTTGGCATCATTACTGCACCATGATGCCAAATTCCGCCTCGAGATTCTATAAGGAGCCATCTCGACCTGTGTTTTCTGCCTGAAGCACATCTATGACATATTCAGCCCGAACTATGTCAAACCACTGTAACGTCCAGGAGCTAGTACGAGAAGTAAGGGACAGAGGTCTGCAGCACCTTCTAAGTACCCCGCCAGCACAGCTCTACTTGGCTAAGTACATCGACAGGCAGGAGTTTGCTCTAAATTTGCAAAGATGGCCAGGAGTTTGCTCTAACGTAGAGCAACCAAGGGAATGAGGCCTCGCAAAAAGACTCTGGGGAATCCCACCAAGCAGTCTTTCGGCATAACAGAACCATACCAGCTATACTCCTCCCGCAGTGGGACACGCAATCCCAGGGGACCCCAAAGTCGTGGATGGTCAGGTATCGGCCATCGCCGTGAAGGATGGTGTTGCAGGTGGTCGAGACGGCTTTCATCAGTAAAACTTCTACAAAGGATAGAAGTACGTAGCCGGCAGTAGCATGGAGAGCTTCAACAAGCAGTACACTATGTCTCATCAGCAAAATTCTGCCACCAGAGAAGCTGAAGAGTGTCCCGGGACGGGCCACTAGTGAGTCCTAGGGGCATGTTGGGGCGTGTACCCTAAGGATTACTAGTTGTGGTAACTTCGCGGCTGTTGGTAAGCAGTTATGGGTCAAGATAGTCTTAGGGGTGTCAGGGTAAGTCAAAACCCTCTTTTTTGTAATAAACCCGTGGTTTAAATCTAGGGTTTAGGGTTTTTTGGGTGCCCATGGTTTAAGACCATGGTTTTGTAAAAATGCGCAGTATAAATAAGCACTTGTGTAAAGAAGATAGGTTAGGTTTTATGATGAAAGAAAGATTAAGGCAAAGCTAAGATTGGTTTTTGTAAGAAAAAATTAAGTCCCAGCTGTGTGCGTGGACGACCTCTGCAGCTATGTGCGCAGAGGGTTTTTGTAAGGAAGATTAAGGAATGACCTGCAGCTGTGTGCGCAGGGGCCTGCTGCTGTGTGCGCGGCTTTTGAGGACTGAAAGGATCTGCAGCTGAGTGCGAAGATCAAACTGTGGTTTTGTAGCAAGTTGAATAGAACACAGTTTGTGGACGTAGCCCCTACACTGGGGGTGAACCACGTTATATCCGGTGTTGTGGTTTCTTGTGTTGATTCTGTTTCTGTTTCTTTTATGCATTAATAATTGTATACATCTGATAAGTTAGATCGCTGCTAATATTTAGCTTCGCTGTGAATTCCCTGTAGTGGGTTGAGCAAGTAACGACTGTTTATTTATCCGCAAAGTTGTATGTGAATGAATGGTAAAGCTTTTATAGTATTGATTAATAATATTATTAAGGCTAAGGTACAGTAATCCCCCTCTCAGCTTGCAGAAACCTGATTCTGCGGCACCCCATAGCTCTTTCGGGTGAGACTGCAACTTGCGTGCAGGTTGTTGCCGAAAGGGCCAACACTGTGGGTCTTTTGTTGGTGCGACACAAAAGGTTTAAACCTGGGTCTGCCCTATTGCCCAACAGGACTTCATCGAATGCATGGCCAATTAGGAACACTTCCTACTAGAAGACATTCTATTAGTTAAACGCAGAGTCTCTTGCCCAAGATTTTAGTTAATTAAGAACCCTGATGTTTCCATTGCAACCAAAATTTTGCCTCTTTATTCAAAACCAAAATAACTAGCAAAAGAAAACAGCATCAAAGCATTAAACCAAAAGAAAACAACATCAATTTATTTATGTACAACATGAAAAAGAAAATTAGGTGCCCACCCTTAAAAGGTCCTCCAATATAACGAATTAAAGGGCGGGGCCGTAGTGTAGACCAAAACCTATCCATGGTCTGATTGTGTTATTTTTGAGATCAAAACCATGTCTACTAGTCTACAGTCATCCTTATCAGCCTGAGGAAGTTGAAGGAGCTTAGACTGAGCGTCAATCCTAGAACTGCCCTTTCCCGAGGTATGCTGCCTTAGTTCAAGCTCTGTTAAATAATTTCCCAGGACAGAATTAGCAGATTCATTTCCTTCCCCCAGCTTAGTGATGGTATGTTTCATGTAAGGTTCTCTCAAAATTTTGATCTGATTTGGGATACCCTTATGAGGTAACCATAAATGAGACCAGTCTGAAGCAAAATAACCCTTTAACCTGGCAGACCAATCTCGGTTCAGAATAAGCCCATATCCATCTGGCATGTCAGCCACCATAATGTCAATAAATTGACAAACCTTGTTATTTGTAGATAATCATATGAGAACATTCTTCATTTGTCCCACTACTTTGACATTTGTTCTATCCAGTTGCACTACTTCCCAGGCTGTAGGCTTTGGTTGCCCATTAATCTTTTTGCAGACTTCAAGTGGCATAACATTTACTGATGACCCATAATCTACCAAGCAATTATGCACGTTATGATTCAGCATTTCTAGAGTCGAAAGAAAAGGTGGGGTTTTAGCTTTCTCTTCCCAACTTGGTTCGATGTCTTCTTCTCCCAGCTGGTTTTTAGTGGGTACATCTTTTTTAAGCTCCTCAATTTTTTCAGTGTTTCCTTCATTAACATCTATCTGTCCTTCCACAGGTTTGACAGGCTCGTTGATTGTCTCTGTTTCCTGGTTGACGGTAGTGACTTCAGGTGTTTTGTCTTCAACACTGGCATTTATCTGTCTCTTGACATTCGTTTGCAACCTATTAATCTTTGAAATTGTTGCGTTATCTTTAATTATCAAATCCATGTCTTTTGTTGCTGTTGGTGTGTATTCAGATTTAAGAGTGCTCTTTTCTGTGTCAAAAGGCGAGACACCATCCCATAAAAACATGGTATCATTATCTTGTTTATCTATGGTCTGGTTATTCTTTTCTTCTTTACCACTGTCTTTAGTCAATTTAGAGTCCAGCAGCTGATTCATTACCAATGTCATCAAATTTAACCATTGAGGACACCTTTTTTCAGAATGAGGTTGTTGGTGAAAAACGCAGAAATTGTCCCCCCCTACCTCTGTTATATTCATTGATGCTAAATTAGGTGGAGGGATTTTCAATTGGTTGTTATCCTCCCTTTTTTGGTAGGAGGGTTTGTAAGTCTTCTGAACCTCCCTTTCTTTTTCCAAGTCTATTATTCGATTGGAGAGTTTTTGAATCATTTTGAGCATTCCCTCAAAATCGTGTGAGTGCTCCTCTTTAGGTTTAGATAGCAATAAGGCTCTTCTCCTAGTAGTTTTTTCTTCAGGTTGCTCGGGATAGTCTTCTATACTCTCCTTTTTAGCTTCTACCCTTTCTGCTTCTTCATAAGTCTCTGCCAACATAGGTCGAGCCTTCATTTTGGCAAACATGGCCAGCTCAGTTCCTAGGGCTGAGGTATAATATTCAATTAGGACCTTGTCTAAGGGTCTGTCAGTTTCAGAAAAGTTCTTTAGGTATGTTGAAAATATTTGAGTAAAATGATGCACTTTCTCGTTCTTTTCATTTTTTTAAAAACCAAGAACTTTCATTAGAGAGGCATGTGTCTTTTGAGCTGCGTATTTACTTCTAAAAATCCTTTCAAAGGTATCCCAGTCGGGAATAGAGTTTGCAGGAAAATTGAAATACCAGGATGCTACTGCTCTTTTAAGGGTATGTGGGAACAATGTATAGAAAACATCCTCATATTCTCTAGCCCTCAACCCTTCTATTGCTAAATAGAAGCTTTACAAGTAGTCATCTATAGCAATCTTTTCATTGGGATCAAACTTAGGCAACAACTTCTCAAAATCTTGAGGTAGGTTATGTAATGGAGGTGTTAGGTTCAAAGGTGATCTAGATTTCCAAGCCGGCGGTGGGTTGGGATGATTCACATTTATACCAGCCATGAGCAAAGGTGAGAGAACAAGAGTCTGAGTAAGGAGCAACGTAAGGTGAAACCGGGCTTACTTGCTTCAAAGGTGGAACCAAAACCTGTAAGTCTACCTCTACAAGTTCTTCCAGATCCTGAGTACTTGGGTCAGGTCAAAAGCTTCCAAAAAATCTGTTGGTGGGGTAATCTTGGGAAAATAGGTTTCCTTGGCCAGCCATGCACTGGCGGCCCTCCTTCTAGCGCCAGAAACTATTGAGGCCTGGAAAATCGTAGGCGGCAACATCAAGGGATTCTCCCCATTCAACGTTCCAACTAGCCCGTGACTGTTTGGTGTAGGGAATCCGTCCATTTTGCGGTTCGGCTACTGTAGGTCAAGTAACAAAACTAAAAGGGTTTACCGGTTGTGGCCTGGTCCACCGTATATATTTTTGTATTTTGACTTAAAGTATGATATGCACATGCCTAATTAACATGCAGGGTGATAAAGGATGCAAGGAGCAGTCACAAAGTGATGCGCAGGTTCTTACCTTTCGTCTTAGAACTCTCAAGCATCTAAATCACATAAATAAATAAAGTAAATCTAACTATCTGCCTATCCCCGGGGAGTCGAAATGTAACTTATCACTGAGTAATGTATATTGTACATGCATTATAAAGAGGAATTACAGATAGCTGATATTCCTTCCCACAACACATGAATGATTAAAGATATTTAGACAATCAGATAGCCAATTGCTTATGAACAGCATTCATTACTCATGGTGGTAGTTTCACATAATAAACCAGAAATCATTGAAACAAGAAAATAGGCTCTAAGAGTTAGAATGATCTCACGGTTAATGGACAAAAAGATGGAAAACAAAATAGTTCATCTTCCATCAATTCATATCATAACATTTGAACGTCCCACCAATCTTTCTCCGATAGGCAAACAATAATTCTTTATTGCAAAAAAAAGTAGTTCTTCTTACAATATCTCTTTTTTTTGTCTAACTGGGAAAAATTCCTTTTCTCTCCTAAGTCCTTTCTATTTATACAAAAAGAATGAGACTATTGGGCTGCCCACGAATAACTCTTGGGCTCCCCAACCTTTCGCCTTCCAAGACTTTTCTTTCACTAAGCGCTTACAAAATTACATGTTACAAAAATGAACCAATATTTACGAGAAGGGTCTTACTTGAGCATTGAGAAATTTATTCCAAGCTAAGGCCTCTGAGGCAATGCCTTCGAACTCAGAGGGTTCCAAAAAACGAATATTAATCTTGAACTTTGCAGCCTGGTTCTTGATAGCTTCAATTCTGGTTGCACTCAAATGAAGCTGATCTTCCAATAGCTGTGCACTGACTGCGGAATGATCTACCTCATTCCTTAAGGTCTAGTCATCGAGGGATTTAATGTGTTGTATTTTTCTCTCCTCTTCTTGGTACCTTTTCTACAAAATTTCCACAAACAAGTTGTGGTCCGGAAAAGCATCTAGTCTCTGCTCAGCTTCTACTTGGCACTGGTTATAGGTAATCAGGAGCCTTCTGAAAAATTCTGTACATGCTCCCTTCATCTTTCTAACAGCCTTTTTGAATTCCTCGACTGTATTAATAGCAAACTCCAGCAAGTCATAATCCTGCTTAAGGGTCCGGTGATCTTTCGAGGGCAGCTCTGCAGGAACTTCTTCATTGTCCTCTAGCCTTGCCATCCTTGTTGTCGGGACTTCCAGGATGTCTTGAGATCTACCAACGAAATACGAGGAGGTCTCCAAAATCTCCTCCAGCCAACCATCTATTTGCAAAACCTTACATCTCTCATCTTCTATGGCTGTCTGCAATTGGAGCATCTTGACCTTTTGTGCCAGTACATGATCTTTGAAAGGATGGAGATTAACCTATTGTTCTTTAGCTTCCTCCAAGGCCGCTGTCAGAGAGGTAATTTTCTCTTGAAGCTTTTCCTCCTATTCTTGAGATTTCCTTTCATTCGCCTCCAAGGTGGTCTTTTGCAGCTCTAGATCTTCTATCTTTCCTTGCAGCTGCTCCATTTCCGCCCTTAATTCTTGATACTCTTGCTGCACTCTCTCCAGACACTCTTGTGCAGTTTCCATAGATATTCTTTCTGCTTGGAGAACCTGCAATTCATCCCGCGAAGACTTGATCTCTTTTTGCACGTCTTCAAATTTTCTCTTCAACTTGTTGTTTTCTTCCCTTTCCTTTCTTAATGTGTCTTTCAGTTGAGAAGAAGACTTCTTGGTTTGCTCTAGATCTATCATTATCTTGTCTACATTGTCCTCCAAAGCGTGGATCAATGCAGCCCCTGCTCTAATAGTGAATCTGGGATCTCGGTCTGTTCTGTGTACAACGGTCGTATCAGTTATTATCTTCCTAGACAGACCCCCTGTTTTCACCTTCTTTTCAGTTCTTTTCACTATCCTTTTCTTTTCCTTGTCATAGAAGATAGTATTAAAATCAGGGACTTCTTCCCCTATCTTCTGCTCAAATGGGACTAGTCTAAGTGTGGGGACCATAGACTGTCCATCTGTGCTGACAAAAGGCACTTCTGGGTCCTGCACATCTGGGTTCCCCACGTCCTGCGTCTGATTGTCAGCTATATTAGAGGATGATTGTTTTGTCATTGTTTGGGTCAGCTTCATCCTCTCTACCTCTTGTTTCTGAAGCTCCTCATCTAGTTTCCTTTTCCTTTCTTCTTCTTCAAGTCTATCCTCTTCTTCTGCTTTTCTAGCTGCCTCTTGTGTAACTCTTCTTTTCTCTTCCTCTTCTCCCTTCAGCCACCCTTCAGCTTCTTGGGCTAACCTTTGGGCTTCTTTGTTTCTTCTCCTGGCTTCTTCATCAGCCTTTGCTTGTTCATCCTGCCCCTTTCCACCCTTGGTATTGATCTTCTTTTTGAACCTTCTCCTCAAGGATGTCAAATTCAATGCACTGCAGAATATGGACTCTTCTCTGTCCCAATGGTGAGTGTATTCGAAATGTACATTTTTCTCTTTGTAGTGTTCAGCCACTTTGTTGCGGGACTCATTTTTGTGGAAGGGAATTTCACCAAAATGAAACTTGTCCAATTCCTCCACAAAATCATCTGCCTTCTTTACTCTAGTAAACTTATAACTCCCGAACTTGAAAGACAAAGGAGGATATGTAGCCTTCTTGTGCTCAAATAAAAAGATTCCTATACCATCTAGGAAGACTTTCCTAACTGCCTCTTTATGAACGATGTAGTCTGTGGCATATTTGGGCAGTAGGGAGGGTTCTCTGGAACCTCCAAACATTCGGAAGTAGAGCCCATCCTCAGTCAGGTAATAATCCGCATATTCTTTAATTACCTGCAATGCCTCTTCAGACATGGAGTCACATTCTTTCAGGAAAATGAGGGTATACAATGGCATGATAAAATGTTCACAGACTTCTCGGTAGTGACTGTGGTACTTATGAGCCCATAGTGGCTTGTATGTGGAGTAAACAGGCATCCTTTCCCTGTCCTAGATGCACCTTAGGCCGGGGAAAGGTTGATTGCATAGTATGCAGTCAACGAGTATTGAGCTCATGTAAAATTCTGACCTCTTTTGGGATACTCCTCGCAAAGTTGAGGCTAGACAGGTTGAAAGACTATTGGACACTATGTTGGCCTAGTTGAAGATGGTCCCCTATGTTGCAACATAAAAAATAATTGGCATCCACTCCAACTTGAATCTTTTGCCATGAGCTCTTCCAAAAATTCTATTGAGAATTAAGGCAATGAACTTATACGAGGTCCTTAAGCTCACTGTGTCATATTCTCCTATCGGCCTTGTTCTAAAGTTTATTCCAGGCATCAACATTCTCTTAAGGGTATCGACGAGGTCCATTCTGGTATTTCTCAGCCAATCCTCAGTCACAAAGATTTGTGCTTTTGGCAGGTGATAGGCCATGGTTACATATCCTGGGCTATAGGCAGCATAGCCTTGTTTGTCAACATTTTCAAGGATCATAGTGCTTACATCTACCCTGGGCAGAATCCACCCAATCACTTCAAAGCATGGAAAGAGATCTGGTCTTGTAGCAATCTTCATCAGGGAAGACCTTTCTATATTTGCGTATATGCCTTCTTCCTCAAAGCCTATAACAGGAACTTCTTGACGCGTGATCAGCCTGTAAATGTCTCCCCATTGATACTCAGGCTCGACACCAGTTATACACTTGGTATCTTCATAAATATATTTGGTCTTGGTAATGACCTCTACATCGAGATCCTCTTTGACCACAAGGGCCTTCTTCTTTTGCTGCTTAGACATTTTGAGTTCGGAGGAATCTTCCTATCATATATGAAATTGTAATCATTAGACCGTTTCCGGATAAGTTGCAAATATCGAGATAACAAAGTACAGTTTTTTACCTCATTGGTGTTTAACATGATGGAAGTTAATTAAATGAACCAAATATGTGCATGCAAATACTTCTGTCTACCACTGAAAATGGCTTAACTAACAAAATTTAAGTGGGAAACACAGTCTACATTAGAATGAAGAGACATCGGTCTCTTTGTGGGCACCTCAACAAAAACACTACCCATGCAATCTACGGTAAATATAACGCTGTGTGGTGTTGCACTCCCCCATGTCGGCTCGGGTTTGAAACTGACCGTGAACCGGGTCACTTCGAAGCAGCGGGGTAAACACGGCATGGTTCGAGGACGCAAGCAACATAAGAGGGGGTAATCAGTCCAATATTCACACGGGGAGGCCTATCATCAGATGGGGTAGACTGGTGCAAACAGTGTAATGACTATCTGCACCAATCTCCCCAACCACCAAGTGCAGGGTCGAAACACATAACGACTGTGGAGGGAAACTACCCTACGGGCCAAAGAATGCCCCCACTGATAGTTAGACTACAAGCACCCACTATATATGCATATAAATGACCGGGTCAAGGGAAAACAGCCGTGAAAAAACCTAACCGTGGAACAATCATCAAAATGCTTGAACAGAATGGGATAATGCATATAAGAGCCTACATGGCACTGCTATGCGACCGGAGGGAAGAGGAATATTAAGCTTCCATGGTTGAGCCACCTGGAAACAAGGGTACACCGACAACGGGGGTCTGACGAGCTCGAGCGAACGACAGCACACGACAACGACAGTGCATGACAGTCAAAATAGCAATAGAATAATCAAAACTCGACCCCGTATATATATATGGTCAATCATAAGTGGCGGGAGAAATATCGGATGGCGGAAACAAAATATCGGAGGTCACAAGCACATCTCTTCCCGCAGCGTCGGGTGGCAAAACAACTAGGAGAACCGCTAAGACATCCGGGAGAAATCAATAACGCGTTGGAGCTCGCAAGACAAAACGTCAGAGCGATGGTGGAATAAAGAGCCGCAATGGTGGAAACATAAAGGACATGACAATCCGCAATAGGAAAGGTCTAAATCGGGGGAAAAATCAACTAACTGACGGGAAAGATAGCGCTTTTCGAAGCCGCAACGGCGGAAGCCCAAAACTTAAGTTTCAACGAAACAACAAGGTGAGGATCGAAAAATCAATGCCACTATCAGGGGGACTTCATAGTCTGTCATCCGCAACTGCGGAGAATGTAGTAACAAGATGTTCCGACGTGAAAACAAAAATTCAGCCAATTGAGACAGAATGCATCGGAGAAAAATATCAAAGCTAAAGCTTAATATTTCTCCGCAATGTCAGGAGCACAAGCAAATATACTTCTGACTCAAACACTTGAAAATGCATTCAAAGGCAATGATAAGATCAAACAAACAGTGGATCATTTTAGGCATTAGGAAAAATTCTTTCTGAAGAATCGTTAAATCAAATTAAAGAAGAAAATCAAACCAATATAAGGAAAAGGAGGGTCCCGAAATTTTTTGAATTTTGGGAAAATTGTTGCAGCTGCAACACTTATGAATAAATATACTTGTCATGTAGAATGCTTATGAATATGATGCATTCCTGCTAATGATTTCAGTAGAGTTATTGTTGTTAAATGTTCTGCATTTTCATCTTTATATGCCTTGTATGTTTCAAATCATTTTTGTTTAAGTGCTTGGAGTTTAGAAGCTTGGTTACATGATCAGAAATGCAGCTATATTAAGGTAAGAGATGTGTTTCCACACCCCTAGATCCACCTGTGGAAGGAGGAAGGCGAGTGGTGAAAAGAGAAATTGAAAGCAAGGAAAAAGGTTGGTTTCCACACCCCACGATCCGCCTATGGAAGGAGGAATGAGAAAGCGGAGAAAGAGTAGGAAATTATAAGGTTAAAGTGTGTTTCTGCACTTCAAAGTTTTGCAGCGGAAGTGTGGAAGTTGGAAAGTAGAAAGTTGACAGGTAGAGCAGTGACTTCGTGTATTTCTGCATTTCGATGCAGGGAGTCGGAAAGTGGAAGGTATGAATTTGAAAAGAAGGAAACCGACGGGAAAGGTAGTCACTTTGCATATTTCCACATTCCAAGGTCGAAAGGATGAAAGTAGAAGTGTGGAAGGCAGAAGAGTGGATCAACGCCTCCATCGAATGTTAAGTTTTGACTCCCGAGTTCCACGAGTAGAAGGGGGAAGGTGGAAGGGTAGAAGGCAAAATTCAGAAAGGTTATAGAGTAATTCTGTTGAGTGTTATGTTTTTTATTCCTGAATTCTGCAGTTGGGAAGGAGAAAGGAGGAAGTGTAGAAGGAAGAAGGTAGGAGACTGGTCCAGTATCTACGTCACACATTATGTTTCAGATTCCTGAGTTCTACAAGCGAAAGGCAAAAGGAAAACAATGGAAAGGAAAGGTTTAGTGAGGAAAAGGTGTTTTTGGTCATGAAAGGGATCCATCTAGGGAGGAGCAACTGCTATAGTGGTTTCTAATCTTGAGAATGAATGTTGAAGAGCACATTAATGTCCATGCACCGTGTTTCAAAAGGAGAACACCGGTTCTTAAAGAAATGTTTTTAATTTATGTGCATTATGGGGTATGGGGATCTTACAGATTGGTATTAGAGAGAGGTTACAACATTGGGCCTAAATGTGCCAAGTTAAATAGATGTAGAGAAAAAACTTTAGCAAGACAAAGTGCTATTTCAATAGAACTGTTAAACCTAGATAACTTGACCAAATGTCCCAGGAAGCTCTCTATAAAGAAGCAGACTTCAAATCATTGGTGAACTCGATTACATAAATATTTTGTGCTCCGTAAAGAGATTTTCTCACCTCTGAATTCGCATGTGATATCCAATAGGGAGAGGACACATCATTTACTCACATTTCCTATCATGCACATCAAAATTTTCTTTTTCCGTGCTAGTTCTCTGAGCAAAATCATTGTCAATCGTTGATCTGTTGGGGGATCAACCTTGTCCATTGATCTTAATCACCATTGTGCCGATTAGTTTCCAATTTTGCAATGAACAGTTGGTAAGTGATTTTGAATTCTAATATTTTCTAACAATGGTATTTGTTAACACATTTTTGCAGAGTCATAGGGTCGATTGGAAGAGTTGGTTTTTGGCTCAGCCATGAGAACCTACACCATGAATGATGCACAGGATCCCTTTGGGCATGGGAAAGATGCTATGGGGGAAAACATTTGAGTTGAAAATGTTGAGACGAAGTATAATGGAAGAAGATATCAAGACACTCCCTTGGATTTTTCATCCACCATGAGAATCCTAAGGGTGGATATGCAAAGATATAGAGAATAAAATGAAAGAGTAATTAAAGCTTAGGAAGATAAGAATCAACTGAATGCAGCCATGCTGTAGATTTTGACAGATATATAATAACGGGTGAACTTTGGGAATAAGGCAGTGAATCCAGAAGGAAGTAAAAGTAGTGCCAGAAGAAGAAAAATATCCTCTAGTGGATCATTTGACTCTGAAGGATCCATTGGGGGTTCAAGCTCTTCATCTCACAGGGATAAGAGGAAGAGGCATTACAGGAACACTTTACGTGATGAATTTAAGAAGGCAAGGCCTCCTACCTTTAATGGTGAGATAAAGGTTGGTCAAGAAGCTGAAGCTTGGCTTCTTGGGATGAAGAAGTATTTCCAAGCCCCATACTACTCTAGAAATATGAAGGCTAGGTTAGCCATCTTCAATTTGACTGGAAGCGAATCTATATGGTGGGAGCACTTCAGGAAAGTGAAGAATATCAGTGAAAGGAAGATTGCATGGAATCAGTTCCAAACATATTTCAGGAAGAGGTACCTCTCTGATAGGTACTATGATGATAATATTAAATAATTCCATGAGCTAGGATTGGGGCAGCTGACCATGGAAGAGCATGCAAATAAGTTCTTGGAGCTGTTGAGGTATGTCAAAAAAATAAGAGATGCTAAAGTGAATATTCAACATTTTCTGAGTGGACTACCTCAGTCATACAAATACAGGATTGAGTTTGATGAACCTAAAAGTATAGAAGAGGCTATCATGAAGGCTAAGTATTTCTATGATCAGAATAGAGGAAAACATGATCATCATAAGGCTTGAAAGGATAAGAGGAATGCAAATTTTTATTAGAGGAATAAAGGTTTCAAACCTTCTCATTTTCGAAATCAGTAGAGAAAACCGTCACAAGGCATGACTAAACCTACTAGAGTGATGGAATACAGGCCAAGAGATCCAAAAGAGATCATAGAACCACTCCAATGTTGGAGATGTGGAGGACCCCATCAATGCAGGAATTGTGCGCATCAAAATGGGAATGTGAGTAAATCTCACAACATTCAAAGCAGAAACAGTGGGTCAAGTGGTAAGGATTGTCCCTAGAATTGATGCAGCACTAGAGGACCACCGAGAAGATCATCAGTCAATTGTGGTTGAATTTGTAGGTAATATTGATGAGAAATCTATTTGTTTTGATTGACCCTAGATCTACTCATAGTAATATTACTCCTACAATTGTTGAGATTTGTGCTTTTAAGAAGTTAAAGCATAGAAAATCATGGTTATTTTAGCTAGCCACTGGGACTAAGAGAAAATTTAGTGAAGTGGTAGAGAAATTTTCATTAGAAATGGATGGGTTGGTCACTTATGCATATCTGAATGTTCTACCACTTGGTTCCTATGATGTTCTCATTGGAATGGATTGATTTGAAGCACATTGAGTAAAGCTTGATTGTTACAATAAGACTTTTGAATGCATGGATGAAGAAGGGAACCTAAGAGTTGTAAGAAGCAATCCAAAGGTGATATATGTTAGGAAAATTTCAGCAATGTAGCTAAAGAAGTTTGATAGGAAAGGTTTCCAGTTGTATGCATCCCATGTCTTGGAGGTAGTAGAGAATGAAACTCCTAGGTTGGAGGACTTTCATGTATTGCAGGAATTCAGGGATGTTTTTCCCGATGAAATTCTAGGACTTCCTCCAAAGAGAGACATTGATTTTATAATTGACTTTGTGCCAAAAGAAACATCAGTGTCTAAGAGACCCTACATGACCAGCACACCAGAATTTATAGAGCTGAAGATGCAACTTCAGGAGTTGTTGGAAAAGAAGTATAACATACTAAGTGTGTCCCCTTGGGGAGCACTAGTTCTGTTTGTGAAAAAGAAAGATGGTACACTCAGTTTGTGTATTGATTACAGGAATTTGAACAAAGTCACCATGAAGAATAAATATCCTTTACCTCAAATTGATGACCTCTTTGATCAAATGAGAGGAGCAAAGGTATTTTCCAAGATTGAATTGAGGTCTGGTTACCATCAGGTAAGAATCAAGGATGAAGATATTCATACCATAGCCTTCAGAACAAGGTATTGATATTATGAGTTTGTGGTGGTGCCATTTGGTCTCACAAATGCACCAGCTACATTTATGTGCCTCATGAATAGTGTTTTTAGTAGGTATTTGGACAAGTTTGTTCTTGTTTTTTCTTGATGACATTCTTATTTATTCTAAGAATGAGGAAGAGCATGAAGAACATCTGAGATTGACAGTGCAATTGCTAAGGGAGCATAAGTTGTATGAAAATTTGAGAAAATGTAAAATCTATATAGATAGAATTCATTATTTGGGTCACATTATCTCAGATGAGGGCATATCTATGGACCCTAAAAAGATTGAGGCCATTATGAATTCACCAAACCAAATAAATGTGACAGATGTGAGATCTTTTATGGGACTTGCAGGATACTACAGGAGAATCATTGAATAATTATCCAAGGTTTAACATTCGATCACTTCTTTGCAAAATAAGGGGATGAATTTTCAATGGACATCAAGGTGTGAAGAAATCTTCCAGGGGTTGAATAATTTTCTCAAAAGTGCACCAGTTTTGAAAATTGCAGACCCATAAAAAGATTTTGTGGTGTGTACTGATGCATGTAATAAAGGACTTGGAGGAGTTCTTATGAAAGACAACTACATGGTATGTTATGCCTCAAGAAAGTTGAAGGATCATGCAAAGAACTATGCCACTCATGATTTAGAACTTGCAGACATAGTACATGCTCTCAAGATGTGGAGGCATTACTTAATGGGAAGACGATTTGAGCTAAGGACAGACCACTGTAGTCTAAAGTATTTGTTTGATCAGCCAACTCTAAATTCTATGCAAGCTATATGGCTGATGTTTTTGTGTAAGTTTGATTTTGAAATCAAACACATAAAAGGAAAAGAAAATAATGCACTCATCAGGAAGGTGCATGAATTGCATGTGGAAGCTCTTAGTGTTTTCCAACGATATTTGAGACAACAAACTGCTAATCATACTGATGAGGATGAAATATTTGTACATATCAAGGACAAATTAAAGCAGCAAATTTTTGAAAAGAAGTATGAGGGAGGGGACTGATGTAGTGCCAGTCTAGCATTTTTGTTCAACTTTGTAAATCACTAAGGACAATGCTAATGTAAGGGGGAGGGGACTGTAATACCCCAGTTTTGCCACCATGGTATTGAAATTGTACATGATATGTATATTGTATTCAAATCAATGGTGGGGAGCTAAAGGATAAGTCCATGCCATTGATTGGTGTTTTGTGTATAGGTGATCAAGGTTGATTCCTATGGTTTTGGTGCTAAGTCAAGAACAATATATTTTGTTGTTATCATGTAAATATACAATTTAATAAAATACCATAGCTAGATATGCACTGCAACGTGAAAGAGATGGGGGGATTATTTCACAATGAATAGGGAGGGGAGTTAGTCAAACTCCTGAGACAATAGGGTGAGACCATATGTGAATTGGAAAACCCATGAACCCTCAGCTACCTTTTTGTTCTTTGTCCTTAATCATACATTTCTTCCAGAAGTTAGTTGAGGTAGTTAATTCCTTGGGCAAGGAAAGGAATGGAATTCTGATTATGTGTCTGAGCAAACCTACAAGTTTGTAGTATGGGAAGGAACATTCTTTCTTCTGAAGCAAGCAATTGAGGGGATGTGTTCCCAGTCCGTCATCTTGGTCTTCACCTAAATGTTGTGGTCATTCATATCATAGACACACACTCATTCACACATTTTTCATTCTCGATCCCATAGTCACGATTGTTCATTGTGGTTCAGCGTGATCCCGAGTTTTTTCACTGTCTGGAGTGGCAAAATGAATTGTTCTGTAGTGTTTCTCCTCAAAATACATTGTGGTATGAGAAACATGTTTTCTTTGTGTTATAGAGTCAAGCATATGTTGTTGTGTTTCCTTATGGATTGTTGCGATGTACATCCCTGGTTTGTTATGAAATAATTAGGAGTGGAAGATGCCTAAAATTGGATGATAAACCTAGTGAAGACAAGAACCTCACAAACAAATCAAGAGGGGTTGGAAAATAATTTACGCACACCCTGAAGAGAAATAGAAAGGAAGGTATGGCTTGAGGGAACTGTGTAGAAGTGAAGGGAATACTTCCTTGTGTTGGGTGTGTAGGTATTGTGGGATGTCAAGCTAGATAGATCTGTTGTAGGTTTCCATAACTATATGGTTGAGCTCACTAGCTTAGCAATTCTACCTTTCCATTTTCTTAGCAGCATGAGAAACTCAACTATAGGTTGGTTTGACTATATTTTGATGTGTGCTGGATATGTGTGAGCCTGTTGTTCCCTAGTTCCTTATGGAAATGATTCCCAGCTCATGGGTGGAAGTGGTGTTGAGAGATTAATGAACACACTGGCCTATGGTTGGGTGCAACGTTGCAGTGACATAGCTAGTTGCGGGACAACTTCATCTCCAAGATAAGTATTCTATGTTATTCTTTTTTGCGCAATGTATTTTCTTATGAATGAACATACTGGTTATGTAGAATTCTTATGAATATGATGAATACCTGCTAATCATTTCAATAGAGTTACTATTGTTAAATGTTCTGCATTTGCATCTTTATATGCCTTGTATTTTTTAATGCATTTTTTTTAAGTCCTTGGAGGATAGAAGCCTGGTTACAGGATCTGAAATGCAACTATATTAAGGTAAGAGATTTGTTTCCGCACCCCAGTATCCACCCGCGAAAGGAAGAAGGTTGGAGGCAAAAGAGCAGTTGAAAGGAAGGCATAAAGTTGGTTTCCGCACCCCGGGATGCACCTATGGAAGGAGGACTGTGGAAGCAAAAAAAGAGAAGGAAATTCTAAGGTTAAAGTGTGTTTCCACACCTCAAATTTTCACAGTAGAATTGCAGAAGTCGGAAAGCGAGAAGCCGACATGTAGAGAAGTGAATTAGTCGATTTCCACATTCTGAGGCCAGAAGTCGAAAAGAGGAAGGTCGGAGGTTGGAAAGTAGGAAACTGACGGGAAAGGTAGTCACTTCGCATATTTTCACATTTCGAGGTCGGAAGGTGAAAGAGTGGATCAAGGCCTATGTCGAATGTTAAGTTTCGACTCCCAAGTTATGCGAACAGAAGGAGAAAGGCGGAAGGGTGGAAGGCGGAAGTCAGAAAGGTAATAGAGTAATTCTGCCAAGTGTCATGTTTCTGATTCTCGAGTTCCAAGGTCGAGAAGGAGGAAGTGCGCATTAGGGGAATTTTGAGGTCTAAAATGATCCTCATAAGAGATCTAATAAAATATTATGAGTTTTCCTTTTTGTGGGTAAGGTATATTTACAACTCACCTCTTGCACTACAATCTATATAACTATGGTTGAGTTAAATTAAAAAGATATCTAAAAATAAAATGAATAAAAATTTATCTTTGATATGACTAGAAATATAAGTACTTTTAGCACCCAAATGTACAAAAGTAAAAGTAAAGTACTAATCATTAAAATAAAATACTTTATTTTTGAGTAATAATAAATGAAACTTATATGAATAAGTTACATATATTCATTAAAACCTAATTTAACTTATATTTATTAAATAAATATTAAATTTTAAATTAATATTAATAATTATAATTTAAACAAATAAATATTAAATAAAATTAGGTACCATGAATATTATTTTAGTTTATTTAATTTTACCAAAGTTAAACTTAGTATTTCTTATATTTATATATATATAAGTTATAACAATATTATTATGGCATTATAAGGAATTTAATATATATATATAAATGAATAAAAAAAATTATATATATATATATATATTAAAATTTTTAATCACATATTAGTTAAGATAACACTATGGATTTAATAAAATATATCACGTGTGTGTATATATATATATATATATATATATTTTTTTTTTTTGAAATTTTGAATTTAAATGTAATAAAACAACTTCTTCGTATTCATTACATCAAGTACTACGTACACATGAGTTTGAATGAGTTTTACTCCTATATAATATTATTCAAGTTTAATATTAACCCATATTCATCATGTCAAGTACGTATTATAAATGAAAGTTTGACTTTGAGTTTTTTTTGTTTTTAATATTGTTTTTTATATTAATATATTTATTATACATGAAAGTACTTTTACTTGAAAAATACTTAAGTATTAAGTATATAAATATTATTTTTTAAAAGAATTTATGATTTTGTATCATTATTATGAGTATTTATTAATTATGGGTTTGCATTACCATTTAGAATTTGAAAAGTAAGTACTTTTAACTCAAACAATGCCACCTTAACTATAATAGATGACGTCATTCTCTAGAATGTTCTTGGTTCTTTTAAAGTTGATTTTGATAGTACTTTTTTTGTTTTCAGGCCCATTTTAGGTCTCAAAATTTCCCTAATGGAAAGGAGGAAGAGTGGTCCAGTATCTTCATTGCACATTATGTTTCTGATTCCTAAGTTTTTCATGTGGAAGATAAAAGGGCAGAAGACAGAGTACAGAAAGGCCAGGTTTAGTGCAAAAAATATGTTTCCATTCATAGAAGGGATCTGTCCACTACAATAAATCCTGGAATCAGTGTCCCTTTTTAGTGTAATTTTTTTTTACATTTATTGGTCAAACTAGATGCTAAATGGGACATGTCATGGAAAAAACTTAAAGCATCTCAAAAAGCGTCCTTTTTTGCATCCTAGATAGCATCCTTTATGGCATCCAAAATAGTGTCTATTTTTTCGCTTCCAAAATAACGTCCAACTTTGCTTCCTAAATAACATCATATTTTGCTTCCTATAGAGCGTCCGTTATTGCTTCCTAGAGAGCATCCACTTTTGCTTCTAAATGGACTCCCCATTAGCACCATATTTGCATCCAATATTGCATCCATTTTTGCTACCACTTTAGCATCCCATTTTGACGTTTTACTTCCAAAATAACATTCAACTTTGCTTCCTAAATAACGTCCTATTTTTTTTCCATGTTTTACTTCCAAAATAACATCCAACTTTGCTTACAAAATAACGTCCCATTTTGCACCACGTTTTACATCCAAAATAACATCTAACTTTGCTTCTGAAATAACTTTCTATTTTGCTTCCTATAGAGTGTCTGTTATTGCTTCCTAGAGAGCATCCGCTTTTGCTTCCTAAATGGAATCCCCATTAACACCATATTTGCATTCAATATTGCATCCATTTTTGCTACCAGTTTAGCATCCCATTTTGCACCACGTTTTAGCACCAAGTTTTGCAACCAATGTTGCTTCTAGATCTAGAACATAGTGGGATTCCGTTTTAGCTAATGTTTTTGCTTCCTTATTAGCACCACATTAGACTTGTTATTTAACACCTGGAACCATATCCAATTGTGTGCTATTATTTTTATTATATCAAATTATTATAATTATTCATTAATTTCAATGGTTCTCATTTATCATTTACTTCATAGTTCTTAAATAACATAATGAAACATTCAATTTAATTGTAGATACAATTATTGAGATTAACTGCATAGAATTTATGAATAAATTTAAGAGAAACATGCAACATTTATCCAAAATAGTAATATTAAGTTTCTATTAAAAGATCATCAACAACTTTTGATATATATAAATTTAAAATATAATAATGATAACACCGACATTATTTTTCAGTCAAAATAAGTGAAATTATAAAACATCATCACATCAATAATATATCATACAGATAATCATATTAATGTTAAAAGAACAAGTGAACAATATATAGAGAAACTATCAATATCACAATAAATATTAAAAATCAAAATTTATCAACAATAATCCAAGTTTATATGTCAACATGAATCCACCATACAAATCAAAATGACCCAAAATGTAATATGAACTTGGATAATCACAAAATAACAATATGTGTCTAGTAGAATGGAGAAAGCAAAAAACATCCACAATCTCAATAGAAGCATCAATGGCTACCATCATCATCATCCTCATCATCATCCTCGTTCTCATCATCTATCCCAACATCATATCCATCATCATTTTTATCTGATCCAAGTGTATCATTATCAGTGATATCTTTCTCAAGTACATCAGTGGAAACATAATCCGTATCATCAACTTCGTCAACTTCACCTTTTTTTCTGCAAATACCAAGAAATACTCAATTTAAAACATTAGTAACAATTTCATTACATAATGCATATTCTGTGTTATAATGCAAATATTAGTTGTGTGATCATTTATGCATTCTCACAAGTTTTCCAACCATGAATTCTAATATGCATTCTACTAGTAAAGCTCCACAATACAAAAAATGACACAAGATTTGAACAAATAGATTTGTTCACTAACAAAGAATACTTCTTCAAAAAATATCAGTCTATAAAACAAATAGATTTTTGAACAAAAAAAATCTCAAAATACCATATGCTTAATCTTGGAAGGCCCGAGACTTTGTAGCTATCATTTTGTGCCACTTAACACGTCACCTTATTATCTTTTTCTAGCATAGGCTCCAGCATGGACCAGGAAGACCGCGCAACCAATTTAGCATCCACTTCATTTCAAAGGGATGTTATTAGTACAATTGATGCCACTCTAGATTAATTCGATCTATGTCATCCCGATAAATTTATTTGGTAACCAAAAAAGTTCCTATCCCGATCTCCAAAGTTTTTTTGTTGAATAACATAGCTTGTTTTTCTACCTCCTATTTGATCTTGTTGTGCCCTCATCCTTTGTTCTTTCATGTTTGCAAAAGGAGAATCAAGTGTTTGTGGTCTTTGCTTTACAGGTGCATTGACCTACATGACAAATATATTGTTAAAATATGTTCTGAACATAAGTAGGTTTTCATCCAATAAATTACTACATACCTTGGTGGATGAAACAACAGAGAATGGTCTTCTACTCTGTGTGGTTAAAGGCCCACTCCTAAACAAAAATAGAAGAGTGTTAAAAAGATTTTGATTTTGATTTTATATGGCAAACAAAGTACGAGAAAGCAACAACATTAAAGAGAATAACATAAGGAAAATCCAGTGACAAATTATAACAAGCAATACTATTAAACAGACAATCACCATACTAATATAGTCTGGCCTTGGCTTTACATTACTCGTCTTTCAAGTTTTAACATATCATGACAAACTTGAGTTCTAGGAAAACTAGTTGCCTATGTCCTAACCCTAATAAATCTGGTACACTAATAATCTTGTAAGACACCAAAGAACAACATTAAAAATAATGGACAAAGCGATTAAGAATCTTACCATTTTCTACAAAGTTACAAGGATAATTTTATCTCGATAGTGGATGCACTAAATTTATCTAAATTACAAAAATAAAGCCATCACCTAAAAAAAATGGATGACCACAAAGAATTCCTGATGTAATTTGGAAATTCACATTCAAACAGCACGTAACGTTATGAATAATCATATTCATGTTCTTGTTTACTATTTGCCATGCAAGCACGCCATGGGAGAGGGTAAGCCTCTGAAAAGGGAGAAAACACACTAAGAGAAATATTTTGAATATTTGGCCACTTTTCTGCCAAGTAAAGCAATAGTATCCAAGTATGGATTTCAGCACATTAGCTCATATTCATATACTAAGGATTGCACAGTACAACTGAATACTGCAGTTGGGTTGCACCACTCGAGTCCAATCTACAAAACCACTCCCCAGTCTAGGAAAACCAAGAACCATGAAAAATATTGAGTCTGACTACAAAGATAAAATCTCCCTTGATACAACATGGTGCAAAAATCTTTGTAGCACAAATAACAACTACATTAATCAACACACAGAGAGGAAAACAAGCCATCCAAACAATCAAGCATCTAAAGGCATCCAAACCAAAAGGTTTTTGAGTAGTATTTATTTTCTTTTCTTCTTAGCATCGAATAGTCTTGCTTAGATCAGCCTTGATGCAAAAACCGAAACAAAATTCTATGTCTACAGTACCCTTCTGCCTATGAGAGACCATTTGTATACTGAACAATGTCCAATGGTGAAAACTCTACAACTTCAACAACTTAGAATGCAGTTATACTCATTCTTGAAGTGGCAGGTGGACAACTGAAAAAAAGTGCTGAAAAATTTGAGCACCACTGTCTCTGTCTACAATTTCATAGCTAAATTGTTAAGTACATCCCTATTCAACTACTTATATCATAACATGTAGATCAAACAATACATATAGAGGTGTAATAAAATTCCTCGAATTTGACATCATGACTATAGATCTGTTGACCTCTTTTAGAAACAATCTCGCAACATCAAATATATGCTCAATACTAATGAGAAAATAGGGAAAAATCAATAAGACAACTTCCACATATATAACCGAAGTATAATGGATGTCATCATTTTATCTTAAGATCAAATGAAGTTAAGTCACAAAAATTATCTGTCTCCTAGATTTTTTGTTTTAGATCTAGTTAAGGCCTCCAGCAGGAAGGTATTGAGGCTTCCAGAACTGTATCAAAAGCATGTATATTAGAAGTCATAAATGGAATCACTAACTTCAAAAATTTTCAACACAATGACGAACTCTCCCTGGACTGAAGATTTTGTTTTCAATGTATAGTATATTTATGATCCTGTCAAGGTTTCTAATAAGAGGGTATTATAGCTTTCAAAAGATGTCTGAATAGGATAAGCCTAGGAACTTAGGCCATTACTAGCATGGAAAGCTTCAACAATTTTCATCAAAAAATTTGATGCAGAATATGACCAGTTTTCATGCCATACAGAATAGCTCACTCCGACAAATGTGACAAACCATTTTGTTTCTCTAGCTAGGTAAAGTTCCAAAAGGCATTGCATATAACCTTTCATTAGGGTGTTTTGTTATGATTCACTGGACAGTCAATCAACTTCCAAACTTGAATTTAAAACATACTGTGGCATTGTTCATAGACTTGCTCAATACTGAGAATGAAATAGAGCAAAACCCATAACAGTAACCTCCACCGATATAACCCAAGTATAATGGAAGTCATCATTTCAATCTTGAGACTAAATAATTAGTCACAAAAAAATCCAGGAGAAAAAAATCCATATCCTGGATTTTTTTGTTTTAGATCCCGTTGAGGCCTCTAGCAAGAAGGTATTGAGGCTTTGGAAACTGAATGAAAAGCATGTGCATTAGAAGCCATAACTGGAAGCACCAACTTCAACACTTGTCAACAAAGAGTCCATTTCCCCTGGACTGGAGATTCTATTTTCGGTAATAGTATATTTATGATCCTGTCAAGGCTTCTAATGGGAGGGTATTATAGCTACCAAAATTCATCTGAATACCATATGGAACTTAAGAACCCATAACTCACATGGAAATCTTCACCAATTGTTGTAACAATGCATTAATCAAGGATTTGAGTTCCTATACCAGATGACCAAAGGAATAATAGGATTTATCCTTTCCACTTCTAGTACAACTTCAAAGGAAATGAGAAACCACATTAAATTTCAAAAACTTGAACTAAGAGTGAACCTCTTTCCAATAGTTCAGTCCCCAAACATGCAAATAAAGTTCACCTCAAAAATCCAACAACTGCAAGTCATTTAGCATCCAAAATAAATCCAAAATTCGATGCAGAAGCCTCACTTTTATGTAGACTATAGTTTCTTCTTTAATGGCATACAAAACAACTCATGTCAACAAATGTGGCAAACCACCTTGTTTCTCCATCTAGATCAAGCTCCAAAAGGTACTGCATAAAACTTTGTAGGAATTCTTCAAGAAAGTATGTTAATTTGATTCTTTTGTAGTGTGATTTTAGGCTGTTGTGCTATGATTAAGTGGACAATTAATCATCTTCCAACTTTAATTTAAAAAAAGTGTCACAATGTTCATAGACTTCCCATCTACTAGTACTTATGGGTAGATAGAATATTACTTGTGAGATAAAAATGCATTCAAATTAACATAATAAAGAAAACTTGTCATACGACATTGTATGTAGAATGCAATACCTTCTTTTCTTCCATGGAACAGGTATTGTCCTTATGGGTGTAACTGCTGCTCTCCTTGCTACTTCCTTTACTGCTGCAAGATGATTAGTTCCATTTCTAGACCTCAACTCTACAATCTTTCTGTGCAACAAGACACACAATCTCTCATCACTACATTCAATAAATTAATAACAAAAAATTTGATAGGATATATAAAGAATGTAATAATAAATGAACTTAGAGCTCTCCTTGTACATGTCTTAGTGTTGATGACCTAGGAACCACAAATTGCTAGACACGGGCCTTGGAAGTAGTGTTTGTGGCACCATTCTTGTTATCAAATGCACACTAACTCTTATTCTTCAAAATTCTACAGGTTCTCAGTAGTTGAATCCAATTATAAACATCAGCATAAATTTCACATGATAAAACCAACACAAACACGATATTGGTACCTACTAGAGTTTGCTGCTTCCTTGTCTTTTGGCTGGTTTTCTTTGACATCTTTATAATGTCATCTACATTTCCCAATCAAATTCCAACATTGAACAACGCATCAATTTATTACCTTCAAATTGGATGGGCTCAACACAACATAATTTGTGAATTATGCACACTACCTAGTGTCATGTTCATATTTTTCTCAGTCAATGCAATTTTATCAGCAATAATCACTGGCATGCTCCCCATTATATCCTGTAGATGTTTTAAAAACCTAATAAAATATCTGCAATGGAAATGAAAAAAAAAAGACTAGGTAGGGAAGTTTAAAATAGAAATCATGTTCTGAAAGGTGCAATCACTGTGTCTCCAAATAGATGCAATTACAAACCATGAAGCTTAATACAAAAACCCTTGAAGAATCAAATACATTTTAAAATTATCTTCAAACCGTGAGAATAAAACACCGGCATGAAAGTTTGCAACACATTCACTTGATGAAGCCTATGTATTTATCTTCATGAGCAGAGAACTACTAGTGTGGCATCCCCTACACTAGTAGCCTTGACCCTTGTTGAGAGTCATTTAGTTTACATACCTTGAATTATTGACATAATGAGGAATATAAGATGTACCTGAGGTATTAATTATCAAGGGTGTTTCAACTATCAATCTCTTTGAAGCCCTTCCTACTTTGACTAGTTAGCATAACTATCAGGATACTTCGTTCTAACCCTATGCTTTGAATTGTTAACACCATAAAGATGTAGGGTTTTTAGTACTTTGGAAAGTATCCAGCAGAGATCCATTGAATATAGTAGCAAGCAGAGATCATCTGGGTGCGTTCAAATATCATACTCAATTAGAGATCCCATACAACAATTCATACAATAGCCTTAATGATAGCAACAAAAGAGTTCCTTCTGTAGTAGTTTCGTTTAGGGTCTAGGGGCATTTACAGAGAACAGAGAAGTAGTTTAATGAGATAGCCTCGCTATGTAAATAAGTAGTGAATGCATAATAAAGTGATTCTTTACACAATGGCTAGCATATCAGCATTTTTCTTTTCCGATTACTCGCACAGGTATCCGAATTTCAGACAATCAAACTCATGAGAAGCAATTATCTCTTCCAGATATTGCTTCAAAAAACTTCCTATTAACAAGGCAGTATAGCTTTTAGATAAACAAAACTTAAGACGATTGCTACTGCCTGAAATTTTTGTTTTAATTAGAACAAATAATTCTCACAAAACAAATTAATCTTTGTACAAAGTAATTCATTT